>APFE030041463.1:0-13216 GCA_000404065.3 Pinus taeda
TATTATCACAAAGAATGGCATTGATGATCTGAATAGTCCTTTAATATCCATAGACAAAGCACTGCAGGACACCAAGAAAATAAATTATCATAGGGACTGCCTTTCAAATCTCTTAGTTTCCATCAGGAATGATGGATGTGATGTTGCTTACAAAAGATGAAATGGTACTATCAGATGTGTGAGAAGCAATGCAGGGACAAGAATGGGTTCAAATGCCACTATATGTTAGAGAGCCACCAGCGCCAAATGTACTTTTTTGGCAAAAAAACCTCGACAGATTCATTGACGGCTACTCCCAAGAATTTGAAAATTTGTTTCTAGAGCACGTCAAGAGAATGCACAGGTTCAGCTGTATGCCCACCACTGTTGTATATAATGAATACATCACCGATCGCCACCACATCCACATGAATTCCATGCAGTGGGCGACCTTGACAGCATTCGTCACGTATTTGGGTCGAACTGGGAAATGCAAGGTCGATGAAACCCGCAAGGGTTGGTTCTAGAAACTTTAAAAATGTGAATGTTTGCTTAATCAACAAGCACAATGGCAGTGGAAATGCTCTGAACGACCACCAAATATGGCACCAACGCAGGAATGTATAAAGCACTGTGACTATCACGGTCCTTTAAGCTCACAATATGTTATCAGAAGGGTTAAGCAATGATGGGTCCTATTATGTGCCAAAAATAGTCCAAAAAGAAGTAATATGGAGGGAGTCGATTCAGAATTTTACTCTTCTGAAGAGAGAGGGTCGGACCAACGTCCAACTTAATCAACGGAGCAACGTCACAAATTCAGGAATGTGCAGAGGTCATTGTCAGGAATATATTGTAGCCAGTGAAGAATATGAACAACCCTTACAACAAAATCAAGCACCCGACGAGCGTGTCTCATGCAGAGAGGAGTAACTTATGATGAAGGGAATATTAATGCTCTATGATTACAATGTTTTGTTCTGACAAATGTTGTCATATGGCAGAGGTGAGCAATGTAGCCTAGGAGGAGAGGCATTCGAAGATCAATTGACAATTCTCATGAGGTAGCACTGGACAATATAGGAATAGTAATGAACAAAGAATTATATGGAACATCGTCAGGGCAGCGAGTGTTATATGTATCAGGATTATAAAAAAACCGGTCAGAGAAGAGAAGGTACCAGCAGCGTTATTAGCAGGTTGCAACTAAAATTTAGCTGAAAAAATATTCATGAGAAAATATTCAGGAAATGCAGAATTGATGGAAGAAATGATCTGCACATAAAGGCCATAAAACAAATGGCTCAAAGAAATTATGCAAGGTAGGAATATGCCTGCTCTTATACCATGTTAGACTCACCTGGGCAGCAAGAGAATCTGAATGATAAAACATGAGAATATTTTTTTATTAACAAGAGATATATATTTATAGTACATGGTTTGATCATTGGGTTTCACATTCCAAGGTCTCTTGAACTTCCTTTTGTCTATTCCACTTCCACACTAACCCATTAAGGATTAGGTGTCCAACAAAGCCCGCTTTTCATGTCTCACTCTACATTTCTAGCCCTTTTTGTGTTTCACTTTGTATGAATGTTGTCTTCTTGATTTATTGAGCACTTTCTATCGTTTTGATACATACTAGCTTGTACTACCACCATTTTAGTGTTCGATAACATCTCACTCTTGTCCCATGCATGGCACCTTTTTGTACGGGTGGTTGTTATTGTGGTGACACAATTCACACACATGCATGCTTTCCCATTATCTGAATCATGTAGTTTTTGTTTTCATGAATGATCTTCCACTCTTGTTTTCACTCATCTCATCATGCTTTCACACTTCTCATGTTTTCTTTCGTCCGTCGACCAAATTGGGCTACCTTGCCCTGGACAGTGCCTTGCCCTACTGGGATTGGGCATTTCTGAAAGTGAAGGCCCTACCTTCCCTCCAGAAATTATACAATTCTAGCCAATCACTGACCTCCAAGATTGCATTGCACAATTCTTGGAGGCAATGTTCTGCTACCCCAGAAACTGTGCAATGCAGTTTGATGGTTGCATGTCACTTCTGACTAAAATTGTACATTGCAGTTCTAGTCCTTAGTAAGTCAGGATAAACTATGCATTATGCAGTTCTAGTAGTCAATCAGCCTCCTAAGAGCCCAAACTATGCCTTTCGCAGTTTTGATAGTCACTCTCCCAACCTCCTGGTGGAAATTGCACAACCTTCATGATTACCCACACAGGTATGTTGCAAGTCAGTTCTCAAGCTCATTTTGTTTTTTGACTAATAGATTGCCTGCCATGAGTGTTTTCATGTCGACGGGTATTATAGGTGTTCATCTGCCTGTTTGCAACACAAGTACAATGGCCTTCAGGAGAGGAGAGTCAAAGGACACTGTTGACAACACAACGTGGGTTGATGCTAAGAAAGTGTCTATGAGCTTGCACACCTATGAATACATCAAGTTGTTCATAGAAAAGGACATCAAGATAAGATGGTGTTATAGCTCCAAATATCACTCTTATGGTTTATGATTCTGCACTCATGGCCTAGGGCAACCCCTCCTTCCAGACCTGGTCCAAAATTTAAAAAACAGTGTTTTGTCCCTTATACGCCACATTGCCCTAAGTTAAATGTGTGTATACGTGGGTAGGCATATACCCAACCCGCGTATATGTATTAAAACACTTTAAAAAATATAAAACTCCTTAATTTTGGGTAGAGATCGTGGGTTTTACCTGCTAATCATCTATTAGTGCCCGTGGCCAAACTGTTCCCAACCAACTCCCAACTAAAAAACTACTTTGGGAGAGGTATAAAAAGACCTCAAAGGGAAAGCCTAAGGGAGAAGAGAAGAGAGAGAAAGGTTATTATACTGATATTTTTCCCCTGACCAGTTCTGAAGACCCTTTCGCCTTCTGCACTTCCCCCATTTGTACAGGAAACCCTTGTTTCCTTGTGTGTTGATGTTCATCCTCTATTTATGACATCATGGAGTGAGTCATGGAAGGAGATATGCTAAAGGCTTGAGGCTGTACGGATCCAAAAGGAAGCTTTGCTTGTAGCCTGTGAAAGGTTACTCAGGTGAAAGTATTCCTTTTTTACATTCTATTTGTCTATAATAAAGAAACACGTCTTGGTTCCTGATATAAATCCTCTTTATGTTTATGATATTCATGTTGGAATTCATCTGAGAATGGTTGTCTAAAGTTCATAACTAACTACCTTTGTTTATAACATGAAGATGATTTCCTTATAAGTCTTTGTCCATATACTACTGTGTTATTTGGAATTGGTTTTTTTGCAAGACAAAGGAGTGAAAGGGACTTGAAGAAGGGTTTGGACCCTAATGGACCTTCTTGAACGTAGGACCTGAGGTATGCCCCTCTTACTATAGAATTTTCTTATAATACCATAATGGTTGTGTGAATGTGTGTTTCTCTTTATAGATAACTTTCAGTCTACTAGGGTTTCAACCCAAAAGCCCTAGGGGAACATTTCCCTCAATAGAATTGGCGACTCCACTGGGGACAACACTCTTGTTGTTCCTAGTTTGGGTGTTTTTCAAGCCAATCAGGGCTCAGTTGCCTGTTTGCTTGCTGTTACTGTCTGGTCTGTTCTTGAATTCTAAGTTTTGCCAGTTTCTTCAGTTTGTTTTTTATTTTTCTTGAAATATTTCATATATGTTGTTTTTCTTAGTTACAGAAGCGTATATACGCTTGTTTCCTGAATTCAACCCGCATATACGCAGGTTTCCTCAGGATCAGTCGCATATACACACAATCTGTACATAAGTACAGTCACGTATATCTTGCAATTTTCAAGATTTATAAATCTTTGTGTCTGTGAAATTTTGTCTGGTGGTTTGATTCAGTTTGAAACAGTCATTTTCCAGTATCAGTTGTTTGTTTTACAGCAAG
Organism: Pinus taeda; assembly: GCA_000404065.3. Classification (NCBI taxonomy): domain Eukaryota; kingdom Viridiplantae; phylum Streptophyta; class Pinopsida; order Pinales; family Pinaceae; genus Pinus; species Pinus taeda. Next base: position 3,906 of record APFE030041463.1, read on the forward strand.
CATCTTGCTCCAATTTCTCTCTGATTGTTAGGGGTATTGGTCTTGTTTTTGTTGTTGCAAGCGTCATCATTTTTTGCTAAAGCAGACAAGATTTATTGTTGGAATCTTGGCTGCTCTGATTCATCAGGGCAGAAAGATTGGTCTCAATCTTTGTGTTGAATCTTTCTTTTGGTGACTTTTTGTTTGCTTGACAAAACCGCTTTTTGTGACCATCCACTTCTTTGTTTCATGAAAGTTGTTGATTGATACTTTCTTGAAATTTGTCTCTTTAATATTTTTTGGTATTTTTTGCCAAAGATTTCATTGCTACTTTTGATTGTTAAAGAGAATCTTTAAACACATTTATTTTTGTTGAGTTTTCATCCATTTTGTGGTTTTAACTTGCAAAAGTGTTTGTTGCCTATTTTTCAATTACAAAGTTTTAGTTTTGTTGAGAGCATTTTTTAAAAGACTCTTTTGTTGTTGCTTTGAAGAAAACTTTTTGAAAAACTTCGTTTTGATTTCTTGAACTTGGTTTTCATTTGGTCTCCTTTTAGTGAATGAAAGTGCTTTATGTTTGTCTTGGAATTTTTTTTAGTGTTTAGACGAAATGAACGGTAGCATCTCATATTCCATCTAGACATTTTCAGTGGCAAAATAAAAGTTGATAAGCAAGCAACTTTCATTTCTTTTTTTTAGAGTTGTTTTGAATCTTGCATCAACATATATTTGTTGCATTAGGATAGATTTGCATATATTTTCAGGCATACATAGCTTTGTTAACTTTTGTGAGTGTGAAGCGTGAATTAACAAAAAGAAAGGAAAAAATTATTTTAATACAAGTTCCTTTGAACCCTGTAGAAATTGCTCTTCATCGAAAAACAAAAACAAGTTCATGTGCATATAGTTAGGTTTTTATTAATTTCTTTTGCATCAAAAACACCACTAGTTTCACTTCCGTTATCCCGTGACTTAAAGAACAGCCTATTTTAAATCAAGCGCTAATTGAAATTCACTAAAAAAAATTCTTTTAAGTTATATACACCAACAAGTTTTATGATTTTAGGGCCTTGGATTAGACGAGTGGAGAATTAACTCTCCAAGGCCATTTAAATGTCAAACGTAGGAGTCTGAATAACGAGCAAAAATCCAATAGTGTTAGGAAAACCAGGAAAGCTCCAGATCTGGGAGTTAAGCATGAGGGTCTGTGAAGACAGGGAAGAGAGATACCCCCTCTCCAACTTGTCCAAACTTACCTCACGACTATTCCGCCTGGCTTCTGTGACGAGTTGGTATCCATAGTTGCTACTCCTAGGGATCTACATAGGTGGCTGCGGAGGGGAATCCCGTGGCACCTAAGGTCGACGTTGCATCACTTTCGACAGTACTACTGCAGGGCACCCTTGCGAAGCTTGGGGGCTTGCACCGGCGCAGGCTGTTGTTAGGAAGTCAGCATAACTTCCTCTATTACCTTCGCTGATAGGACTGGGCCCTCATCATCCCAGACTATCTTTGAAAGGCCCCTTATTTCACCTTCTCATATTTTAGTGTCCGGTCCTAATCAGCTTGAGCGGAAATACTTGGAAGTTGTTTGACTGGTTGTTATCTTTACGGAATTTATAGTGTGTGCTCTGTACTCTTAGTTGGCCTAGCTTTCAATTTTTTGAGTCTTTAGTTAGATCTTAACAAGAAATTCAAAGTGGTTGACGGATCTCTTAGACAGTCTTGAAGACTTCGTGGTCTTTCACCACCAAGTTTAGAGCCTTCTCCTAGAAGGCACAGAGGTAATTCTACTAGTGGGTTTCGTCCCATGGCAGTTGATGCATCGGGGATTGATTCTCCTCTTGGGGACATTAGTATTCAAGCAAGGCCTGGCACTTCCACAGAACAAGAGAGGAACACTCTAGTTCTTTCTTTAGTTCGTTAGAAGCAGAGAATAAAATAGAGGTAGAAGAACTCTCAGAGTCGTTAGCGGCTCCAAATTCTCCCCTACCATCTAGTCATCCAGACGTATTACAATACGTTGGGACTCCGACGCATAGACCGTCAAGTCCAGGTTACGCTACGTGCTTACCATCGATGACCACTACTAGAAGCATGGCTCCTACAAGTGCTACAACTGTGCAAACTCCAATATCTGTATAAGGGGAGGAACTATTTCCATCCCCACCGCTACTTTATTCAGATCTTTTGCTAGCACGTCTTTAGTTGGGTCTACCTCCATTCCGTCCACGAGTGGAAATTCCCAAGCCAATGCTTTTGGTTTTGGATTCTTCCCGTTTGGCACCCATTCACAAGGTATTCCTTCAGTTCCGTTCGGTGCTACCATTTCCATGATGAGTGGATCAGCTTCATTTCAGGGTCTTCCTTTCGGAAGTGGTCATATACCACATTCCAACCCAACTATAGGATCCATGCATTTTTCTTCTATAGGACAAAGCAGCAATCCTTTCCAAGGTTGGACTAACCCTGGGTTAGTAGTGTGGGAACTGGGAATCCGTTTTTCGGCCAATATGGGAATAGGCTGTACACCATAGTTAGTTCATTTCAAAGTATTCCTCCCTTAGCTTTGGCTTGGAATCCATATCAAGGGTTATCAACTCCTTATAATCCTTTAGGACGAAACTTTGCTGGTTATGGTGGATATGCAGCCGGAGTTGGTCAAACTCTGAATTTTTCTAGATCACAAGGCTTGCCTTTTGGTTCATCCAGTTTTACTGGTTACTTCGAGCAGCCTAGTGCCTTCCAAAATCTAGGTCAATATTTTCAAAACTTTGGGAGTTCTGCCCAGTCTGGGTGGAATCCCCAAGGTCCTCCTAGGCTTCCGTTTCTGGCAAAATTGAACTTGCCAAATCTGACTAAGTTAACAAACGATCCAATCAATTACAATCTGGCCTGACCTCCGGTCCAAACCAAACTCCCTTCGGACATTCCAAAATTCGAAGGGAAGAGTGGTGAGGACCCAGGCGACCATGTAACCACATTTCATTTGTGGTGCTCATCTAACTCCCTTATTGACGACTCGATTAGGTTGAAACTCTTTCAACGCACCTTGACTGGTAATGCGGCCAAATGGTATATAGAGTTGACTGGGGCCAGCTTTACATCTTTTGCTGACTTAGCCAATATTTTCTTAAATCATTTTCAGTTTGCTTGTCCGGTATGATGCCGGAACTTAACTACTGGCCACTTTTCGTTAGGATAAGGCAAATCACATTTCTGACCATATTCAGGAATGGAGATGGAGAAAGAGGCTCATTAAAGCCAATATCCCTCCAGAGTACCATCTCGAATGGTTTTTGAAATCTTTAATACCTGAGATCTCCAAGGATGTCTCCATGTCTGGGGTCTATTCTGAGGAGTAAGCCATTTTTAGGGCCCAACAATTAGAATTGATCTACTCTCAGTCTAGGATCCTACAAAAATACTTTCCAGATGGTCTTGGGTCTAAGGTTGATGTAGCTAAGTCAAAGCCAAGTCCCCATGCAGATGGTATTGTTGGGTCGGTAGACACGAATGCGGTGAACTTGTTGAACCAATTTCAGCAGTTGTCTTTACAAACTGCTTCTAACAGCCAAGTCACATCGTCTAACCCTTCGGCTTCCCAAACCTCTTCGATTAATGCCTTCCAATCGGATAACCCCAAAGGAAATCAAAACCCCAATGGGAAAAAGAAAGGACAAGGTAAGAAAAAGAACCAGGATGGGAAGCCTGATGCAAATAAATCCGGCAATAATGCTGGTGGTGGTAGAAATGAGTCGAAAAAGAAAGTCAAGTTTCCCTGCAAGTTGTGCAGTGGAGACCATTTAACTCATCTTTACCCCAAGATTGAAGAAGCTCAGCACTTGTTAGGGCAGCAAGGGACTTCTAGTTCCCAAGATGTGTTAACCAACCCTTTTCCCCAAGGGCAACAACTTCTTGCTAGCGCGAGTTCAAACCCTGGAACCTCCACAGGGGGCAACCAGGAAGGGGAAAAATCATCGAATGTTTTCATGATGGGTTCCAACATCCATGTGACTACTCGGTCACATGATTATGGTGAAGCCGAAACTTCCAAGGACAAGACTGTTCTCGGAAATACCGACCTTCATATTGAGCGACCCCTTGTTGAGACTATACCACGGATATCGAAAGGTTCTGCTAAATGCACGACTATTAATCTTAATGCTAGGGCCACCCATAATTACTCCATTGTTGAGGATTTGGCTGAGAGTCCGTGCACCATGTCCGCTTTAGAGGTTCTCCAATCATGTCCGGCTCAGAGAAGTGCTTTACTTTCCACGACTGGAGCAGTCGATCCAACTAACTCTTTAGTGCTCACTTTCGACATGTTAAATGTCAAAAAGTGACTCCCTCATCATATGGCTTTTCAAATAAAGTCTACATACCGGAAAATTAACATTTTTTCGTACCGTTATTGATGAAGGGGCTTCCACGTGCGTCATGTCGATGTCATGCTGGAAGGCTATTGGATCGCCTTCGGTTGTTCCTTCACCTACCGTCTTGACCGCATTTGATGGTCATTCTCATAAGCCGCATGGGATTATCTTGGCCTTTCGTATATGTGTTGGGGGGAAGGTCATTAATATTGAAGTAGAAGTCATAGATGCTAACCTAGACTATAATCTCCTCTTAGGAAGGAACTGGGTATACGAAATGGACACCGTTGTTTCGACTTTGTTTTGTGTCATTTGCTTTCCTCATGAGGGAAAAATCGTGAAGGTTGATCAATTGGATTATTGTCCAGTTGATCCTCAAGCAAGCTTTGACTCTACTGTTCCTTTAATGGATAATCCTCATCCGTCTACTGAGAATTTAGGAGTAGGGATGTATTCCTCGTTGATGGGTACTTTTGAGTTTCCCTCTCCTATCGCTAAAATCAATGCCATTTCATCATCTAAGGAGTCTCCTCGAGGAGATTTCTTTCAAACTCATTATTTTTCAGACCCTTGGACCTTGCCTTCACCTACGACCACATTAGTTGAAGGACAAGGGAATGGAATGGAATTTCCTATATCTGTAGTTGAGCTTAGATATCAGCCTATTGTCAACTCTGTAGACAACCATTCTACTCCTTTTTCCGAAGAGGAGATAGATGACGATGTGGCCCTGGCTTGGAGCCTTGATTCTACCTCTACTTTGGACTACTTAGATTCAGTTTTACCTTCTGAAGAAGCAATTCTCGAAGCAATGATGGGTATAGATCGACCTTGGGAAGATTTACACCATCGTTCATACTTTCTATCTCCATTGCAAGAGGTAGAATCTAGATTCTCTGAGCTCTGTACCAGTGATGTTTGTACGGTGTCAAATCCTTTGGCTCTAGCACACGTTCGTGCTAAAGGTAATATGTCGGTGATTTCAAAAAAAACACCTATAAACATATCTAGGGACCCTAACACGATTGAGAATCTCTTCATCGGAATTGAGTGTTCCCTTGAAGAAATTCAAATTTACACTGACCTGTTCAAGGAATTTTGGGATGTTTTTGCTTTGTCTTATGAAGAAATGCCTGGCATTGACCCATCTATAGTTCAACATGAGATCAAGACGTATGAAAATGCCAAACCAGTTCATCAAAGGCTTTGGCCGGTAAACCCTAGGAAAGCAGCAGCTATCAAAGCAGAACTAGAGAAGCTGCTAAAGGCGGGTTTCATATACCCTGTTCCTCTTACTGATTAGGTTTCTAATCCAGTCCCTGTGGATAAAAAGCAAGGAACAATCTGAGTATGCATCGATTTTAGGGACCAAAACAAGGCTTGTCTAAAAGATAATTACCCCAGGCCATTCATTGATCAGATTATCGATGAGTGTGTGGGTAATGAGATTTTTTCCTTCATGGATGGTTTTTCTGGTTATAATCAAATTTCTATCCGTCCTGAAGATCAACATAAGATAGCCTTTATATGTCCTTGGGGTACCTTTGCATATAGAAAGATGCCTTTTGGTCTTAAAAATGCTGGAGCCACCTTTTAGCGGGCCATGTCATATGCTTTCCACGACGTCATGCATGTCATCGAAGCATACTTGGATGATCTCGCTGCTCGTTCTCGAAAGAGAACTGATCACCCTAGTCACCTTCAAATGGTTTTTGAGCGATGTCGTTTTTATAAAATCCAGTTGAATCCCAACAAGTGCATTTTCGCGATTACATCCAGGAGGTTGTTAGGGTTCATTGTGTCAAATGAAGGGATTCGGTTTGATCCCTTCAAGGTTGAGGCAATAGTTCGGTTGCCTCCCCCGTCCTCAATTCGACAACTTCAAAGTCTTCAAGGGAAGGCTAATTTCTTAAGGCAGTTTATAGCGAACTATGCTAAGATCACTAAAGGGTTCATGCATTTGCTACGGAAAGGAGTTCCATTTGTATGGGACAACTTTGCGCAACGATCGTTTGATGCTTTGAAAAAATCACTAGCCTCTACCCCACTTTTGAGTCCACCGGATTATGGGAGAGACTTCCTTTTATATCTCGCTGCAGTAGAATCAACCATTGGTATGGTTCTCATTCAAGAGGATGATGGTCTCACCGAGGATGTGATTTATTATTTGAGTCGAGGCTTAATAGGTCCTCAACTTCGCTATTCTCCGGTTGAGAAGTTGGCCTTGGGAGCTGTCCATGTTGTCCAGCTGCTCCGTCATTATATCCTGCTGCGCAAAACTTTTGTCTTAGTAGAGGTCAATCCATTTCAATTTGTCCTCAGTAGGCGAGTGATTGGGGGAAAATATAATAGATGGATAGTCATCTTGCAAGAATTTGATCTTGAGTTCTTGTCTGCCAAGTCTAAGAAATCCATGGTTTTCGCTGAGCTAATTTCTGAGCTACCTTGTGGAGAGGATACTGTTTATGAGGAAAGTTTTCCTAATGAACATTTATTCCTCATCTCTTCACTCGACCCTTGGTATGGAGATATCATTTTCTATCTACAGACTTCGAAGTTTCCCTCTACTTTCTCCAAGGATGAACGTAAAAAATTACGTCACCTGGCTAAAAATTATGTTATCATTGGTGATACCTTATACCGTCGAGGGGTTGATTCAATCCTTCGGTGCTATTTAACCTTGGAGGAAGCAGAGTTAGTGTTAAATGATTTCCACAATGGAGCTTGTGGTGGTCATCTATCGGGGCTTGCTACAGCCCAGCGCATCTTACGTGCTGGCTATTTTTGGCCTTCATTCTTTAAAGACTGTGTGGAAGCAGTCAAATGCTAACCCTTTTCAAATATTTACTCGCAAGATGCGTGCTCATCCAGCTCCTCTTTTTCCCGTTGTCACCGTCAGTCCTTTTACTAAGTGGGGTATTGATTTTACAACTTGTAATCTACCTTCAACGGTGAATCACAGGTACATTATCGTGGCTGTCGACTACTTTACAAAGTGGTCCAAGGCCATGCCCACTTATAAAAATGATAGTGACACGGTAGCATTGTTTCTTTTCAATCAGGTTATCTCAAGATTCGGTATCCCGAGAGAGATTGTCACTGATCATGGTAGTCATTTCCAGAATCATCTAATGTCTGAATTAGCTCTTAAATTAGGTTTCTGGCAAGAGCGTTCATCTCCTTATTATCCTTAGGCCAATGGACAGGTCGAGGAAGTCAATAAAACTCTTAAGACGATACTCCAATGGAAAATTGACAAAAATCAGTCCAATTGGCACGTTATGTTGTATTCGTCTCTTTGGGCATACCGGACCTCCGTGAAGACTGCTACTGGTTTTACACCTTTTCATTTGGTTTATGGGATGGAATCTATCTTTCCGATTGAATGTGAAATTCCATCTCTTAAGTTAGTTGTAGAGCTCCTTCCAGAGACTTTGAGTCTTGAAGAGCGCCTCCTTCGCTTGGAACATCTCGATGAGCAGCGTCGAGATGCCGCCACGATGAATGAGGCTCATAAGAAAAGGGTTAAAACGCAGTATGATAAATCTATCTGTCCTCGAATCTTTTCTGAAGATGACCTTGTCTTGGTCTATGACCAAGATAAAGACACCTTGGGGGCAGGCAAGTTTAAGCCTATGTGGTATGGTCCTTTCATTACTAAACGAGTTTTAGAAAAAGGGTTGTATCAGTTAATCGATTTTGAGGGAAACAAGCTGGTGAAGCCCCGAAATGGGCTCTACCTAAAGTACATATATCAACGAGAGTTTTTTGATATCAACACTTTTTGGTTTGCTGTGGCAGGTGTTGATGGATGATTTGGTCTATTTTGGGTTTGTCGATGGTGCTAGTCAGCACACTTGGAATCTCGCTTCCGCAGCTTGGGTACTCTATTATCCAACTGGTCAATTGATGTTATCAAGAGGTGTATGCATTGGTCCCGCTTCAAATAATATGGCTGAGTATACTGCCGTTATTAATTTACTATCCGAGGCAATCTCTCACGAGATCGACTCATTGGTAGTTTATCTGGATTCTCAATTGATAGTGTCACAATTAAACAACATTTATCGGGTAAGGGATCCATGTTTATATCGCCAGTATTTAAGGGTGCGGTTGTTGCAAAGATCATTTTTTTATATTAATTATTTGCACATTCCAAGATCTCATAATTGGTTAGCTGATTCTATCGCTAATCAAGCATTAGATTGGCACATCAATCATTCATCATAAAATCAAAGCATCAAAAAGTCAAACTGTATATATATATACCATCATAAAAGTGTCTCGAATGTACATATGTTGTCCAAAAAATATACAAAATTGGGACTCAAATGCCCATAACCATATCCGGCATATCTAATGCCCCGGCTCAGGATGAGCGGCCAAGTAGTTCACTATCGCATTGGCCACACGCCGAAAAGTGCGAACCCAGTCACGTGGCATGCCAACAACATGACACTGCATATCCTCCGGAAGGTCCTCTATAGCCGCCATCGGTACTCGACAGCTCAGTCTAGTCAAGTGTCGTTGGACGTTGTGTAGAGTCCTCTCCGTCTCAGCAGCCGCCTCTTAAGCTCCTCGGCCGCATCGTCTGTGCCGCGGAAGTCCATCTAGCCGCACTGGCTCAATATCTGGATCATGATCATCATATCAGTCATTTGAATCTCATCAAAAATATGTATTTTTCAAATTGCATCATTATATTTGAAAAATCCAAAAAAAATCATAAAATCAAAAAATTCTTACCGATCTCGCCCCATGCTGCATCTGGCGGTAATTCTAGGTCAAGATCTCCTCAGAAGTCTAGCCCAGCATAGGGGTAGTCGTCTACGGTGATGATCTGTTGATCCCACCAGGTGAAGAAATCATCATCGAAGGTAGTCCTAGGAACCTCCCCACCCCCCAGACATTTCATCAGATCAGCCCACCAGCCCATACGTGGATCGCGTGGGG
>APFE030041464.1:0-17050 GCA_000404065.3 Pinus taeda
ACCTGAAATTCTTCTGGTTGAAATGTCGTTTTCTTGCAATCTCCCGGAATAAATGGTGTCTGGAGTTCCTTAGATCGAATATAGTTTTGTAACAGTCACCCGAAACTGGGTATGTCATCTGTCAAACCGCCCGACCACGAGATTCGTACTTCAGGACCAGAATTGCCCCCATCTTGCTACTTGCCTGACCTCAGTCTCTGAAAGTTGCTCGTATAGTGAGCAAGGCTATCTCGTCATCACCAGACTTAGCCACCTCCTTTTCCTTGGAGTTTCTTTTTTTTCTTCCTTTTTCTCTTCTTCCTGTCTCTACAGTACAAATTTTTTCTTCCCCCTTCCCTTTTTCTGGAAATCCTCTAGTTAGGGAAGGTAGTTAGGGTTGCCTCCTCAGCAACTGTTTTTTCTCACCTCAAGAGGACAACTTCCTCCTTGAGGGTTTCCCTTCGTTCTGGAAACATTTTTTTTTACATTTCACAATCAGCCAAAATTATCAACCAAAATTATATTTAATTTTTAATCAAATACAAATAACCAGTTCAGTTTGTTTCTACCACAGTGAATCAAATATTTACATTGTTTTTTTCGGGGCATTACAGTTAGAATGTGAATGTATTAATGATTTATTTGTAGTTTTTTAATCAAAATTTTCTTAAGAACTTATAATATTGTAAAATAGGTTTATCTCACATGTATGTTGATCTCTTTTCTAGATCTGTAAAAAATCTAATATCTTAGAGTTTGTTTCAAGGGTCCCTCTATATTTTTATAGAGGTGGTACTCTTCTATTGATCAATATTAAAGATTAAACATTCAACACATGCACCTCTCACTAAAGCAGGTAAAAAAAAATGATAGAAAAAAAATTATAATTGATGCAAATTTAGATAGATCCACCTTAAGTACCAAGAGAGATCAAATTTATTCACTTGCAAACTTCTTTAGAGTACAAAATACAATGTTATTTTTCCTTTTTTTACATTGTAGTTTTGAATGTTAAATAGATTATATATAGGACCAAATAAACCTTTTAACCACTTATTTTTTCATGATATATACATCATTCTTTTAAGATAATACATAATATATGCCTAATTGACATTAAAATATTTTATATAACATGTACATGTACATAGATACATTTTATCACGATTTTTTTTTAATGTATTTTTAAGTATATGTCAATATTAATTTGTATTAAAATATTTTATTGATAACTCACTTGAATTTTTTACTACAATATTAAATATTTTATTTTACAATTTTTTTTATATGATTATATGAATGATATGGAGATAAATAGTTTAATATAGATATTCAAATGGTTTATTTATATGTTTGGTCAAAATATTTTTGAAAAGTATAAGATTTAAACATATTAGTAGCGCATCTTTTTAATTCTAATTACTTTACAACATATTTATTATTATTATTATTATATCTGACATTAATTTTCTATTTGAAACATAATTTTATTTTAAAGGGTGGACATGTAAACATACTTACACTCACTCATTATTGGATTGTAGATGAGTCTCTTACTCAATAATGTTGTTTTCAAACTTTTTTTTGGATTGCACGCACTGTAATGGACTTATCAACTATCTTACTAAGAATCAATGATCTTTCCGCAAAAACCAAACTATCTTTATATTTTTTTATTATTATATTATATATAGTATATATATCCAAATTAATCTCTAAAATTAACTAATAGTACAATGGATATACCAAGCAGCGTAGGTACACTAATACCACAGTGGATATACTAGGGTTCAAATTTTTTCAAGTGCAAACTTATTTTAAAGTGCAAAGAACAATGTGTATTTTTTTATTGTTTAAATTATATTTTTGAATGTTATAGAGATTACATAACAGGGGCATAAGCTATTTTATCATTGCATAATAAAATATTTTATTCATAACCCACATTGGATATTTAATTATATACAACATTAAAATATTTTCTTTTAAAGTTGATATCAGATGTTAAAAAGCTTACTCACATATTTTTCTTTTACTTCTAATTACTTTACAGGAAATTATATTAAGTTATATGGAGAACTAATTAAATATGCATAGCATATATATTTTTTTCTTTTTTTATTATAACATTTTTTCTCAATTTAGAGAATATTTTATTTTTATTTTAAGGAGACATACATACTTGACATTTTTTTTTTTCTATTTAGATAATATTTTATTTTTATTTTAAGAGAGATAGACATACTTACACATCGCCTTTACAATGGATTGTAGAATAAGCCTCCCTACTCAATCAACACACTTGGAAATAAAGTCCATGCCTCACCTTACACAGAAAGTTGAAATATATCCAACTTCATGCTTCACATTACTTTCACAACATTAAAAGTTAGAAAATTGTTAATATTTACGTGTCATGACGCAATGGCTATTGTAAATCCTCCCTGAGTTGTGTCTCCTCCATGAGTTAAGACACATGACACAATTTTATATCTTCGTATAAAAAGTTAGAAAATTGTTAATATTTACATGTCATGAAGCAATGGCTATTGTAAATCCTGCATGAGTTAAGACACATGACACAATTTTATATCTTCATATAAATTATATTAGAAAAAAATATCATAGAAAAATTGTAAATGGTAAAAACTCATATTTAAAAACTGTAAGCTAAAAAAACACCTCCCTAAACAAAATTGAGGGTCCAAAAAACACTTGGATACCAAATTTGTCTATTGGAGCTTGACCCTTTCTCACAACTTTTCATGATCTTCACGTTCTTTGTGTAACATGCATTGATGGGACAAGTTTTTACATTGGAACTACCCTTGAGAGATATTCTCCCAGAACCATCAACTCAACTCACTTACTCCTTTTGGAGGTGGGTATCAATAATTGGAGAACTAATTCTTGTTTGTCTGGTGTTTTTTGATATATGTTTTTCTTTATCGATTATGATTTTTGTGTGAGTTGTTTAGTTGGATTTGAGATGTTTAATTTCACTAAAATAGCTTTTACATATGTTTTTCATTATTAAGTGTAATTTTTGTGTGAATTTATATATGTTTTTCATTACTAAGTGTAATTTTGTGTTAATTGTTTAATTGGATTTGAGATATTTAATTTCATTAAAATAAAAATTTTGGTGTTTAGTTAAATAGTTGTTTGATTAAGATATTTTTTAATTAATTGATTTTATAATTAAAAATAAATTTCTACTCTACATCAATACTTTTGATATTTATACATATGTGATATTTAATAAGATTAATAAGATACAAAAAAGTTTTGGTGTGCAATTAGTTTTCCAATTTAATATCAAAACATCAGATCACTCGCTTTGAGTAAACTCCCTCCTTATAAGGAGGGCCTAGTACAGGTAATAGAAATGTAAATTAAATTAATTTGTAAATTAAAATAGATGTGTGTAAAGTGTTTTTTAGTTCCTCTGGAGTGACTTTGAAGTATTGATTAACGAGAACCTGCACCGTGTGAGTCATCAATATCTTTCATCAGATCACTCTGAGTTAACTCCCTCCTTATAAGGAGGGCCAAGTACAGGTAACAGAAATGTAAAATTAAATTAATTTCTAAATTAAAATAGATGTGTGTAAAGTGTTTTTAGTGGTAGAAATTTCTGGTAATTTTAAACACAAAAGAACAGAGAACAATGCTCTATTCTCTCCACATGATTTTAACATAGGGAAGCTAAATTTTTATGAGCAAACAGAGTTTTCAACACACATGAAAACACTATGTATTCATTAATAAAACAACCTGTTACAAAAGATCTTTCTCTTAACAGAGGGATTCACCAGGAACTTCCAAAAAAAAAATACTCTGTCTCTTTTAGAAATTTTACACTATTGTGTGTAAAATTTCTTTATATTCACTGTTGTAAAACATTATTTTTCACATTTTACATTCAACAAAAAAAATTCATTTACGCTGTTGCGTTACAAAGAAAATTCTTACTTTGCATACAAATTCATTTACACTGCTCTGTAATTTTTTTACTCTGTCTTACATTTGTTGCTGTTCTTCCTTCTTTTTCTTTGCACTGTTGTGCGTTTTCATTTCACATACATTACATACACAATTAACAACTAAAAACTAAAAACATAAGAATACACCGGAGAATAAAAAACTTAAAGACTTTACCAAAACTTACCTATTGTAATAAATTAATTTATTATTTCAGCATGGTGAAAAATTAATTTCTTGTCCTTTTACTGACAAACCTGGCAAGTCAACCAAAAATTAACTTCAAGCAAGTTCAAATTTTGCAGGCCCTTTGATTTAATAGAACGGTTATCATTAATTCCCTGGGAGCCCCTTTTAATCGAACTTTACCGGCCAGGGAATGGGTGGTTTTGAAAAGTCAGCTTAGACACCTCCTGAAAAATACCACTAATGCGTGAAGGCGGTGCGATATAAAACAGGGGGTTTTTAGCTGAATTAAATGCGCAGTTGAAATTATATTTCAACACTCCCCTTTAATTTCAACTGTTGGGTTATCAGTCATACTCAGACATTTCCTCAAAAATTCAAAACTTTTCTGGCCCATTGGGCAGGACGTGTGCAACCTGCTCCTGAGTCATGCAGTGTTGTAAAATGATTTCTCCATTGTTCACCAATTCCCTGATGTAGTGAAACTTTGTGTCAATGTGTTTTGTTCTCTTATGAAACATTGAATTCTTGGATAATGCAATAGCTGAGCTATTGTCACAAAAAATCACAGTTCCTTTTACTTGCTCTTGGCATAAGCTTCTTAACATCCTTCTAATCCAAACTGCTTCACATGCTGCTGTTGTAGCTGCCACATATTTTGCCTCTGCTGTAGACAATGCTACAATAGGTTGTTTCTTAGAAGCCCCTGAAATAGCTCCTGAACCCATGTGAAAAACATAACCGCATATGCTTTTCCGATCATCTACACTTCCAAACCAATCACTATCAGTGTATCCAATTAAATTTGAACATTCTGAAGTAGTATATAAAATTCTAAACCATTTAGTACCTTTAACATACCTCAAAACTCTTTTTGCTGCCTGCCAATGTGCTTCTTTTGGCCTCTCCATGAATCTGGAAATTAAACTAATAGCATGCATTATATCCGGCCTAGTTGCAGTCAAATACATAAAGCTGCCAACTATGATATTGTACAACCTAGGATCAAAATCCTTGCTGCTGTCCTCTTTGCTTAGTTTTAATCTCATCACTATGGGAGTGATTGCTGCCTTGCTGTCTTGCATATTAAATCTTTCCAACACTTCGTTTACATATTTTGCTTGTGAGATAAAAATCCCATTTCCACTTTGTTCTACTTCTATTCCTAAGAAGTATCTCAGGAAACCCATGTCAGTCATTTCAAATTCTTCTTTCATCACTGTTTTGAAATTTTCAATAAGATAATCATCATTACCTGTGAAAATAACATCATCAACATATAATACAACAATTAGAATTTTACCATATTTTTCTTTGATGTAGAGGGTGGGTTCTCCCTCACACTTTTCAAATCCATATTCCAGTAGATAGGAATCTATCCTACTGTACCACGCTCTTGGTGCTTACTTCAGCCCATAAAGAGCTTATTTTAATCTGCACACTCTGTGCTCTTGGCCTTTCTTTTCATAGCCTGGAGGTTGTTCAATATAAACTTCTTCCATTAACACTCCATTTAGGAATGCTGACTTCACGTCCATTTGATAAACTTTCCACTTGTTTTGTGCTGCTATGGACAACACTGCTCTCATGGTTTCCATTATAGCAACCGGTGCGAAAGTTTCTTCATAGTCTCTTCCGTATTGTTGCTTATATTCTTTGACAACAAGTCTTGCCTTGTGTCTTTTTATTTTGCCTTCAGCATTACTCTTGGTCTTGTAAACCCATTTAACTCCAATGACTTCCTTTCCTTTTGGTAATTCAACCAAATCCCATGTCTTGTTTCTTTCTATGGCATTTATCTCCTCATCCATAGCTTCTATCCATTTCCTATCTTTAATAGCATCTTCAAAATGAATAGGGTCATCAACATGACAATATAAAGAAAACAAAGAGTTCATACCTTCATTTGTTGCCTCTTAATCATAAATGTCACTTAAATTTCTGAGCTTCTTACCTCTTTCATTTGGTGTACAAGTGCTTGAAGAAGCACTTGAATTTCCTCCTTGTGATGTGCTTGGAGAAGAACTTTAATTTCTCCTCAAGGGTGTCTCTTGCTACCCTTGTGTTGGCGCTGCTGTTTGGGGATGTATTTCAGCCATCTCCTCATTATCTTCATCATGAGACAAACAGTTTTTAACATTCACTGTTTTCTCTATGCTTCCATCCCAAGCTTCTTTTTCAATGAACTGAACGTCTCTGCTCACAAAAAACTTCTTGGTGGATGGGTTATACAACCTGTAAGCTTTGGATTCCTCACTGTATCCAATGAAAATACATTTCTCCCATTTGCTGTCCAACTTCTTCCTTAGCTAATCTGGAATGTGTGCATAAGCCACACATCCAAAAACTTTCATGTGGGTGACTCCTTGCTTTCTCCCACTCCATGCTTCTTCCGGCACTCTGTTCATGATTGCTTTTGTAGGGCACCTATTCAAAATGTACGCTGCACAATATACATCTTCAGTCCAATAATCATTTGGCAAATGCTTTGCCTTCAACATACTCTTCGCCATATCCATGATGGTCCTGTTCTTTTTTTCAGCAACACCATTTTGCTGTGGAGTGTACCTTGTGGTAAATTGTTTATGAATTCCATTTTCTCTACAAAAACGTAGAAATTCTTTGGAGATATACTCACCTCCTCTATCAGTCCTTAGAACTTTGATATGCAGCCCACTTTGGTTTTCTACAAGTGTTTTGAAATTGCGAAATTTTTCAAACACTTAAATTTTGTTCTTAAAAAAATATACCCAAGTTTTTCTAGTAAAATCATCAATGAATGTTAAAATATATTGGCTGTCTGCTAGTGATGGAGTTTGCATCAGTCCACATAACCCTGAGTGGACAATCTCTAAGGGTGCTTTTGCCCTTATGCTTTTCCTTGATGGAAAACTTTCTCTGTGTTGTTTCCCCAAGATACAACCTTCACAAAGGCTGTCTGGTTTCTCTATCAATGTAATCCTCTTACCATTCTTTTTTTATACAACAAGTTAAGACCTCCAAAGTTGAGATGTTCAAATCTCAAGTGCCACAACCAATTTTCATCCTTTGGTTCGCTTTGGAAAGCCTTTTGTGTAACCGCTGCAATTTCTACCCCATCTTTCAAAACTGCTCTTATCCTGAGAGGGAACATCCTGTTCCTTGTCATTTTCACTTTAGCAATACATCGTTTGTTGGGTTTTCTATCCATGATAGTGCATACATCATTCACAAAGAAAACATTATAACCTTTTTGAACAAGCTGTCAAATACTTAAGAGGTTACACTTCATTTCGGGAACATAATAGACATCTGCTATGGTTTTCTTTTCACATTTCTTTGTAAAGATTTTTACTTTACCTTTTCCCATTACAGAAACTTTACTATCAGTCCCAAGTGTGACTTGTGACTTTACACTCTGATCTAACTTAGAAAACAGGGCTATGTTTCGTGTCATATGGTTACTGCAACCGAAGTCTAAAAACCATATCTCATCACTCTTTGTTTCAGCCATATTACAAGTTAACAACAAATTATCTTGGCTGATATTTTCTCTAGTGATATTTGCACTAGTTCTATTACTTATATCATGCTGCTTCTTCCTACATTCCTTTGCATAATGCCCATATTTTTTACAATAATAACATTGGACATTGGATTTTTCATACCTTTGTCCTTGAGCATGATGTTGTCCACTTTGTTGATTGCCGCCTTGGCCTTGGTTCTGATTTGGGTTGCTGCCTCTTCTTTGAGTGTTTGCTGGACTATTTCTTCCACCTCTGTTTTGGCTTTTGCCTCTTCCTCTCTTGTTTCCTCTGCCTTGACCTCTTCCTCTTCCAAAGGACATCTGGGTCTTAAAGGCTTGCTCTTAGAGATGAGTTTTCATTTCTACTCAATCTCTGCTCATGTGTTATTAGTGATGCATGTAGTTCATCAACTGAGAAATTTGTGAGATCTTTTGTCTCTTCTATGGTGGTGACAATCACATCGAACTTTGAGGGTAGGACCCTCAATAGTTTCTCCACAATCCTCATTTCTTCAAGAATCTCTCCATGAGACCTTATCTGTGTGACCAGACCAATCACCTGTGTGAAGAATGAGTCAATATTGTTTGACTCCTTCATGCATAGATTCTCAAAATCTCTCCTTAGTAACTGTAGTTTTGCCGTCTTCACTTTTTCCATGCCTTGATAGGCTGTCTTGAGAGTTTTCCATGCTTCTTTGGATGTCTTGGCTGCTGCTATCCTTGGAAACACACTTTCATGCACTGCTTGATATAAGAAAATGAGGGCTTTAAAATCCTTCTTCTTATAGCTCTTCAACAGACCTTTCTCTGTCTGAGTTAAATTGTTAAACTCATTTTCATTTGCTGGTTCTTCAAATCCATCCTCAACAAATTCCCATAAGTCTTGAGAAGCAAACAGGGCTCTTATGGTTATTGCTCAATAGTCATTGTTTTTTCCATTAAATTGTGGGAGCTGGGTATTACAGATACCCATGCTAGTGCTGGTGCTGGTGCTGGTGCCAGCCATTCTTGCATTCTAAACTATGCTTCTAAATCCTTGACTGTGTATTTAAAAATAACTGATTATCTTTAACAGCTACACAGAAAAAAAACTAGTTTGAGAAATACCTTTGATTTTTCTTTCGCTGGGTCTTCACTCTGCTGGAGAAGCTGCTGCAGCGAAAATCCTTCCTTCAACTTCTTTGACACCTTCAAAGAGCCTGGGCAAGCTCTGATACCATGTTGGAAATTTCTGGTAATTTCAAACACAAAAGAACAAGGAACAATGCTCTATTTTCTCCACAGGATCTTAACACATGGAGCTAAATTTTTCTGAGCAAATAAAGTTTTCAACACACATGGAAACACTATGTATTCATTAATAAAACAACTTGTTACAAAAGATCTTCCTCTTAACAGAGGGATTCACCAAGAACTTCCAAAAAAAAATTACTCTCTCTTTTAGAAATTTTACACTACTGTGTGTAAAATTTCTTTACATTCACTACTGTTTTTCATTTCACACACATTACATATACAATGAACAACTAAAAACTGAAAACATAACAATACACCCATGAATAAAAAACTTCAAAGAATTTACCAAAACTTAATTATCGTAATAAATTCATTTATTACTTCAGCATTGTGAAAAATTAATTTCTGGTATTTTTACTCACGAACTTGGCGGTCAACCAAAATTTTACTTTAAGCAAGTTCAAATTTTGGCGGCTATCATTAATTCCCCGGGAGCCCCTTTTAATCGAAATTTACGGGCGGGGGAATGGGTTGTTTGAAAAGTCAGCCGCTGGTCGATGTGTTCGGAGCCCTACCACTGATGCGTGAAGGCAGTGCGATATATAAAACAGGTGGTTTTCAGCTGAGTTAAATGCGCAGTTGAAATTATATTTCAACATTTAATTCCTCTGGAGTGACTGTGAAGTACTAATTAACGAAAACCTGTTATTTCAACATTTAATTCCTCTGGAGTGACTGTGAAGTACTAATTAACGAAAACCTGCGCCATGTGAGTCATCAATATCTTTCATGCTGTAAGACTTGTGTATCAATACTGGCGAGTGCACAGTCCTTTGCGTGTGAAGCATATCAATACCGGTGAGTGCACAGTCCTGTGCATGTGAAGCAGACGAGTTGAACGTTGTGTGGAGCTAGCCTGTAACTTGTGGAGCGGCTGCACTAATCTCCTTATCCCACCGATTTCTATACCATTGAGGACATATCAGTGAAGGACCATGAAATTAGATCCGTGGATCAGCCTACGATTAGACAGCCACCATGAACTTTTATCACATTCCAGTCAACGACCCTATAAATCGGGGCCTACATCTTGTCATAAGGGCTTGAGCTGCAATAATTCATCGACACAACCGACAATATAACTGGCGAAGCGGAATACAGATACGGGATCATGTACTGAAAGGATACTCGGCACAGTTATTATAGGCAACTTGTTTTTAGTGTGGCGCTGTTATATTATCCGACTGGTAGAATCTAGTCTAATTATTGTTATCTGTGAGCATAAGAAATTTAATTGCTGGGCTACAAGATCGAGTACTATGCTTGTGACATTGGTAGTGAATTTCTTCGAGATCGGTAGCGCGTGGATCTGTACATGTATATTATAATTTGTTGATTTGTTGCCACGCTCCCGATTATGTGGATATATTTTTATGTTATTTTGTTATTGTTTGGTTTTTAGCAGTCATAAAAGGAGAGACCAGAAAAAATATGCAGTCGTTTTGGCGATTTGTTGCATTCGGTCTCTCCCATGATATTCACCTCTTAAGACGTGGCAAAGTGGCAAACTGTGATTTGAGTTGTCTCCGTAAGTGATTCATTCTCTAACCATGGACATTGTATTTTTCATATATTAAGTGCCAGTTCAAGCATTTAGATATTTTCCAATTAGACTAAGTTCAACGTCTAGAATTTGGGAAATGTGTGGGGGGCAGTGAAGAGAAATTGCATTGTATTTATTTGGTATTATTTAGCTTGTCACATTATTCCAATGAGAGGAATGGAATGATGAACAGTGAAGATCAGAAGATGGGATGGTGCACGTACAGGATTGGGCATTAAAGATAAATTACGACTTTCAGGCTTAGCGCAGCAACATCTAATTCATTCAATAGCGATTTGGGAACTTAGATCAGGGACTCCAACAACACTAGAGACAATTACAGCTTCCAATGTGGGGATTGTTTATAAAGGCAGCCTAGATCATGTGCATGTGTTGGTGGTGGTGTAGTGTTAAATTATTAGTATTATAATTTGTTTGTAAAATTGGTGATGGTGAATCTTCAAAATCAGATAAAGAGTCATTTTGTAAAACTGATTCTAGACACATTCACTAGACAACTTTCTTATACAACTAGCGAGTATAGCAGTTGGCAGCTATGCATCTCATCAGCTAGGCATCTTATTAGGTAGAAGCTCGTCGATAGAATAACTAGTAATTCCGCTTACGTGGCCATTTTATCCAGGGTCTGGTTCTATCTTGCACTTAAATATTTTGGGTAGAAGATGCATCTTTGGATTTCCGACCCACCAAATAATCATTAAAGAGGGGTTCTCTCTTACGCATTTTTATGCTCCTTTTGTACATCAGACATCATCTCAAAAATTGACCCACTGTTTGTGCTAATTGCTGGACTTTTTTACTCATAAAGTGTATATTGTTCGGAACAAAATCTTGATCGGCAGTTTCAAAGATTATAATCATATTTCGTCCAAAACTACTTCTATTTATCAGAAATGTCTTACTTTTAATTTAGAAATTATTACGGGTCAATTTTATTAATAATGGAAATGTTGGGTAGGTTATATGCATGATTTCCATAAGTAGGATTGATGAATTTGAAAAAAAAAAAGTCTGACGGTATAAGTTCGATCTCGTTTTTTTGTTAGGTAGGGAATTAAGGGAAATGTCAGGAAGGTTATATGCATGATTTCCATAAGTAGGATTGAAGAATTAAAAAAAAAATGCCTTACTGTATAAGTTTGGTCTAGTGCGTTTTTGTTATTTAAGGTTATCAGAAGGGTTATCTTTTCTGTGTTGTTAGAGAGAATAATGTTGTTTTCAATGACCTATGGGAAATGTTAGCAGCCAACAAAGAAATGTGAATGCTTTCTTCTTCTAAATGTATCGATTTATCCTGGTTTCTTTTTAGTCATTATCAATAATCTGAAAATTTACATTTAGTTTTCTGTTATTCGGGTTAAGGATACCATATAATAGTGGAGCTTCATCGTGGGTTCTGCTCTGTCTTAGCTATAGAGACTGGACTGACATCTTCTAAATATCTAGGAGATGTCTAACCGGGTTTTGTACTATTGTTATTTTTTCTCGACTTGGACTTATTACCACCAATATTTCACACTTTTTCTTAACTAACTTTCTATGACAGTCAAGAAAACATTTCCCATAAAATGTACCAAGAACTGTTATGCTCCTCGCAATCATAATCCGTTCTTCCTCTGACTACCCACTCTCTTCCTCTACCTAACATGAAAAAAATTAGAAAACCTTCTTCGAAGACTGTATTTCTTATCTCTTTCACCCTTCAAGCAACGTCGTGCTCTTTCGTAGGGTTTGAGCGAGTATTTGTCTCGCACTAGCTCTTGGCATAGAGTCTATTCTTTTCTACTCGACATGACTCTAGTCGTAAGTCGTGGTATTTTTTTTCTAGTCTCTCTATGTCCTCTTTCTCCGGCCACTCTTTGTTATTTATCCCATTCATGCATATAACTGATTTTCCAACTGTTTCCAGTTAATTGGAGTCAAGTTCCACCTTAGCAGTCCTTCGTACATTTACCAAGAATAACTAATTTCATCATGATGAATGTGGGTGTCATCACATGCATAACCGGATTAGTCATGGACTATAATGAATAGGGTTTGACCTCCTTCATACGCCTAAGCCTCTTATGGTGCCCTCGTGGTCTTATTTTACAGAATCCACCCTAACTTCCACCCAAATAGTTGGAATTCGGTCGAAAATTGTCTTTTAATCAACTAATTATTTTCTCCCTAATCCTAATTATTAGTTTTTAGTTTGGTTGGCTAACTATTTTACGAAGAATCCACCCTAACTTCCACTAAAATAGTTGGAATTCTGTGGAAAATTGTCTTTTAATTAACTAATTATTTTGTCGCTAATTATTAATTTTTAGTTTTAGTTTTGTTGGCTAACTATTCATCCGATAGCACACCCTTCTTCAATCGTCTAAAGCTCCATCCAACGTTGTAGACAAGTACAGAGTGGAAGGCGGGGAGTTCTTCTCAAAAACCGAGAGTCACACATATTTGAATAAAACATTGCCAACATTGCCTAATGGCCAAAACAACCCCACTATCATACCAACCCCCTTTTCGGGTGTCTTCCTCTTCTGGAACATTTACCCACAAGCTAGGCAGACAGGATAAGCAAGCTTTACCTTGAAAGCCAATAAATCTCATCTTCCTTACCTATGGATATATAACTCTTATGGTACATCTCGTTTCCCTATCATTTACCAAACAAAAATAAAGGTAAAATGCGTAAGCCACATTTCCAAAATATTATCTGCAATCAAGTTATGTTAAAGTATTCAAAACCGTCAAATACGAGAACTTGAAAAGATAGCTGATTGTTTTTCGGAGTTAAATACATCTTTAGGTAGGTTTAAAACCATGGTAAAACCATTACAGGTCATGCAATTTGTGAAAAATGTTCGTAGATATTAGGTAATGAAATGCAATTAAGTAATTACTACACTGGAAAAAAGTAAGGGAATAATGAGTGTGAAAATGAAAAATATTTTTTATCACTTCCAACTCATGAAAGAATATTGCACTTAAGTACAAAAATTTACAACGGGTTTCTACAAGAAGAAGAAAAGGTAAAATCTTGAGAATAAAGTAGAAGAACTAATAGTCTCCAAAGAAAGAAGTAGACTTTAGTTTGTTAAAAGGGAAGTTGAATATGTCAACCTCATCGTAACGAATATAAGAGGAATATTCAATTCCAGTATTATAAAGTATTTGTTCAAGTTCAATTTAATATGGAATGTAGGTTTAAGCAAATTCGCATACAAAATGGGAAAAACATCACGCCATGGTAGAGTTGAGAAGTCCATAGCTAATATATTCAAGATGGAGTGTACGTTCAAGCAAGATTTCATACAGAAAGAAAGAATAAATCTTGACCCCTTGATTCTTATTTTCCTAAATCATATTACATGAAACATATACCTGTTTTCTAAATTTTTGATGTACATGTTCGTTATATTAACTAAACATGCTAAGATACAAAATTTCTAAATGGTTTTTTGATATGTTATTTCATGATCAATTTATAGGTAGAAATGTTGATTGAGAAAAGTTATAGATTATTGTTTGACAATGGAGGGTGTACATTTTTTTTTATAAAATTAGTGGTGGAATGATAGTGGGATGGTTCTCAATATAGAAAATAGAATGTTTTCATTGAAATTGAATTCATTAAGCTAAAATGGTTTGAAATAAATACTTTAGTATTATTATTTCTTGTGGCATCAAAATTATGTCCAATTAAGTTGTAAGGAGATAAAATTTGTTACAAGTCAATAAAGTGGTTGGATACCTACCAAAGATTGAAGAAAAGGATGAGGATTTATTCACTACTTAAACAACATCAAAATAATCTTATATTTGGGAAATTATGGTGTCTTTTGGAAACTATAGTAGCTGATTTAGAGATCCAAAATCCCATGTAAACACCAAATATATGATATAATATTATTAGAGATAAAAATCCCTACCATATTTAGAGATAAATATCTTATGAAATTGCTTTTAGGATCTTTCTCTCTTTGTATTTTTCTTCCAATAACTTCTTAATGGAGCTTCCATCCTTTGGGTGTCCTTATTGCTTTATTGTTTTATCTTTTAAGTTCCTTAATTAGATTAACTATAGTCTTGAGTGTAACTCGTGAATGTTGGATTTAGAGACGTCTAATTACAATAATTAGGTTGGACATGTGTGCATTATGATTATAATATCAAAGACTGTCAGCAAGATTACATTTATGTAATGATTAAATATGCCAAATAATGTGATTAATTAAGTCATGGTATTAAACGTATTTAAATAAGGATTTGGATACAAATACATGTAGAATAATGTTAATCAATTATAATTGTTAATGGACCGATTATAATTGATTGAAATAATAGCAGTAATAAATG
This sequence comes from Pinus taeda, assembly GCA_000404065.3. Lineage (NCBI taxonomy): Eukaryota > Viridiplantae > Streptophyta > Pinopsida > Pinales > Pinaceae > Pinus > Pinus taeda. The sequence goes on from APFE030041464.1 coordinate 14,862, forward strand.
CTTGACAGCTAAATTTCAGCTGTCCAGATTTCTTGACAGCTAAATTTCGGCTGTCCAGATTTCTTAACAGCTAAATTTCGGCTGCCCTAGGATTGGGATTGCTATAAAAGGGCTGAGTCTCCAAGGCTTGCAATCACTCAGAAAATAGTCTGCTCCATTGAAGACTTGATACTCATTCAAGGATAGCCTGAGAAAGGATTGCAAGCTCTTGGAAGGATTCAAGAGCCAACAACTCAAGTCAAGACCAGGAGCTTTAGAAGATGGAAAGTAAGTTCCGCTGTGCTTTCATTTTAATTTCTTACAAAGGAGTAGATCTTGGTTAGGGTTTAAAGTAATTAGGAAAACCCTCAATTAAATCTATCAATTGGTATCAGAGCACCCTTATGTAAGTATCAGAAACTTAAGATTTACGTTTTTAGCGAGCTATTTGTATTGGAATTTGAAGTAGTTAAATATATTTTCTGTGTAAATGGACTTGGATTTTATGCCATTGGTTGGATTTAAAGCATATGATTTATTGGAATTTACGGTATCTGGTATGTATTTTTCTGCATTAAAAAGAATCAGAGAAAGCATGTCTTAGCGCCATATTAACGCCAAAACCTTTGGGATAAAGCACTGAACCGTTCACCATTCCAGAAAAATCCTTCATATAAACCAAGGAAGTGTCCATTATTCTGCCTTTCTACATTTTAACCAAATCAATACACAATTCATGCTGAAGTTCAGATATTTGCTATCGTACGATTCAATATTTGTACGAATTTACCGCAAATGTTTTCCATTTAAAACAATCTTGCATAAATGTTTCCCGGAAACCCCCTCAAACATTGCGTTACTGGTACTTCTTATTGTTTCCAAGTTAGAAGCCCAAGGAAAAAGTACCGACTACAACAACCCTATCATATACAATAAATGTAAAATGCTACAGAGGAGCATTCAAACCGCAGAGATACAGTTTTAAAGGTAGCCAGAGGAGTATTCAGTGGCAGTGTTACAGGTTTAAAAGTAGCCGCGAAACCATTTCTTCACTGAAAATTGCGCTCTGAGGTGTGTTAACGTTCTATATTGTTTTAAAAATAGGAAATACGAATTTGGGAACAAGAAAGCAGAAACTCCATGAAACCGAATGCAAACAAGAAAACTTCAAGAAAAGGTTTCTTGCAGTCATCATTATGGAAATGAATGTAGAAATGCTTATTTTGTAATTTTAAAACCAACAAGTACTTACATTCATCTTTCAGCTATTGATGTGGAACCTGTTGATTGTTCTACAATAATTTTAAAATACCTGCTACATCATTCTTCACTTCTGCCTCTAAAGAGAGTACCAGTGTAAAAGCTATACATACTACAAAGAAAGTTATAAACAGAGAGGAGGAAGCCTTTTTTCAATCCCATAACACAACACAGTTGTTCCCTTCTTTGGAAAATGGATTCATGCTTATGCATGTGTATTTAATGTTTTTTTCAATGCACTGCGTCGGCATTTTGATATTGTTTCCTCCAAGGTAGGAATTCGTTTCCAGATTTAGTGTAAGGTAAAAATCTTTAAATTGGCAAGTACCAGATTCTTTTGTAGAATATTTCCAATTAAGTCCATATAATTCGATGAATGTAGACTCTTTCTTTTCTGCTCAGTGTCTTGTCAATTTAAACTTGTTCGATTTCGTTCATAGGAAATCCTAAAGTTAACAGTCTTTAAACTGTTTTTTCTTAAACAAGAACCTCATCCCGTTGCAGAGGGAAGGAATGTTTCCAATTTTATAATAGAATGTCTCGATATAACTCGAGTAAATTAATGGTGTATAATTAAAGATTTTGTTAAAACAATGTTTTTTAATTTTATTAAGGATTTTGATGCAACTATATCAAATTAATGGTGTATAATCAACAAGTTGTTTTTATGAGTAATTATATATATTATGCTATATTTAGGCTAATTATTAGGATTTAGATATTATTTAAAATTGGTATTAACACCAATTAAAGGGTATAATACTGAATTCTAAATTGATCACAATAATGCTAATTATGGCATAAAATTTGTATTAACGTTAATTACTCATATAAAATTCGGATTTTATCACAATGATGCTAATCATGGCAACCATAAAATTATTTAGTATTCTCTAAATAAATTATTGAAGCATTTCTAAAAGGTAATCATTGTAGAAATTGCTAAAGTT
>APFE030041464.1:20326-73112 GCA_000404065.3 Pinus taeda
ATTAGAAAATGTGGGAGTCTGAATATGTTTTAAGTTTTGTTTTTTGATGTTCTATGTAATGCAATTGTAAACTTTTTTGATGATATATACAAGTTGCATTCAGTTTCAGTTTCATTATTTCTTTCTTTAAAGTTTAAATTTTTGGCCTCATACAGTAAAGTAAAGGTGACTCAATTAGAAATAGGCACGTCTAATCACACTTGCGTGTAATTTCTAAATTATATGTCCAAATCAGATTCATGTCATTCAGTTATGTTGGCAGCGTGATTTATGTCAGTTTAGTTGCGAATAAATGTGACAAATGCCGCTTAAGTCCTTTGTTAGCATAATTGATGGACGAATTTTTTTAAGAAATATGATAAGTAAAGACAGAAAAGTTGCATGCAATAAAGTTAAGGATATATAATCAAAAGGTTGCACTTGTCCATGTGGGAGATTGTTGGATTTAGAGACGTTTAATTACAATAATTAGGTTGGACATGCGTGCATTATGATTATGATATCAAATACTGTCAGCAAGATTACGTTTATGTAATGATTAAATATGCGAAATAATGTGATTAATTAAGTTATGGCATTAAACGTATTTAAATAATGATTTGGATACAAATACATATAGAATAATGTTAATCAATTATAATTGTTAATGGACCGATTATAATTGATTGAAATAATAGCAGTAATAAATATGGACAGCCAAATTTCGGCTGCCCTAGGATTGCGGCTGAAATTTAGCTGTCAATTGACAGCCAAATTTCGGCTGCCATAGGATTGGGACTGCTATAAAAGGGCTGAGTCTCCAAGGCTTGCAATCACTAAGAAAATAGTCTGCTCCATTGAAGACTTGATACTCTATCAAGGATAGCCAGAGAAAAGGATTGCAAGCTCTTGGAAGGATTCAAGAGCCAACAACTCAAGTCAAGACCAGGAGCTTTAGAAGATGGAAAGTAAGTTTCGCTGTGCTTTCATTTTAATTTCTTACAAAGGAGTAGATCTTGGTTAGGGTTTAAAGTAATTAGGAAAACCCTCAATTAAATCTATCAGTGAATTCTAGTGCAGTTTTGAAACCCTATCAAACATGGCTTACAATTTTCTGTTACTAGCAATTGAATCGAACAATTGCTTCACCATAACTTCATCAATTTTCCTATGCCAATTTTTCATATGAGTGTTGGTTAATTTACCGAGATTAGTTGCAAAAGAAGATGCTCAGGAACCCACTAATTTTTTTTAATATATTTCTGGTTGTATCACCGTAAGGTTGTACATATTACTTTCGAAACTGGTCGAGGAAACGAATCTCAGACCTGTGGTGGGAATCATCTCCCCAAGCGTGATCCTTTATAACAGTCGTGCCTCTTGTAGTGAGAGCATCAATTCTTTTCCTAGATTCTATTCGCCATTTTATTTAATAAAACTATGTTTTATTCATAATGTATTCTCTCTAGATTCTCCACGCTATTTTATTTAATAAAACCATGTTTTATTCCTAATGTATTCTCTCTAGATTCATTAGGATGTGATTCCTCGGGGGTTTATTGGAGTTCTTTGGATAGCTGCTCAGATCCTTTCTCAAAGGCTTCAATCCCAATATCCTCATCTTTCTTAGTTTTGACTATTCATTCTGTCCCTTCTAATTGCAATGCATTGGACTTCCCTTACATGACATTTATCGATGAGACAGTCAAAGGAATGGGAATCTTTTACATCTTTAGGTTGAATTTCTCTTGGAAAAATGATTCCGTCTATTCCCTCATCCGTTTATATTTCCTATTCACTTTGTTCTATGGCCACCTACATAATTGCCTAATATTTCCTATTTTGAGGTAGAGGGAAATTTAATATTAGCCACCTATTCCATCTCTAATCTAGGCTAATCAACATAAGCATATATACCAACCTATTTTCTTAAGTTAGATATGATGTTATAAGGATCATATTTTCAGCAAAAATCATGTACTAGACCAAAAGAAAACATTCATTTTTCAATCATATCAATAGTATTTTTGTGCCTTCTTATTCTTGGAAACAAAATGGTAATCATTAACAGTAAGCTTTGCATTAATGCTTTATAAGAAAATATTAATGGAGTAATGAAATTAAGCAAGTGATAAGGTTCCTTTTTAAAAATATAGATTCTAAAATTAGAATAGTTGGGAAAAAGGAAATAGCTACAAATACTTTCTTCTTCAGTCAGTCGTAAAATCCTTCTTGCCTCCTTTGATATTCTTCTCGGGTTTCTTCCAACATTTTAAAGATAAAATAGCACACACTCAAATATATTCTATTATTGTGCATCAAGAAAATTACACACATATTTATACAAGCAATAGTCTCAAGATAGGAATTCTATCTTAGACGTATAGTAGTGTGGTTGAGAGATTTTCTCAACCACACACTAAACTAGGAGAAACTATATTCTAGCTAATTCCTATTATGTAGGAACAAACTCCTCAAATGTAGAATTACAACCATAGACAAGTAGGAATTAATTATTTCTAACTCCCCCCCTTAATGACTACTTGTCATGCTAGTGATTCACAAAGTCTGGTTGTGGTCAAACATAACAAAGAATATGTCGACGTCCATATAAAAGAGCAACCATCCACCAGAATGTATGGTTACCAATCGCTGCAACCGCTAGTCCTGTAGGATGTCCTTTGCATACATGATTCTGTTGAGCATTATCACTGCAGATATGTACCTACTAATCCATCACCATCGGGTGAATTGCATGTGCAGAACTTCCAAGAACAAAGAGAGACCAGTGCCTTTCTAAGCCAAATATTCATGTCCAAATAACAATCGCAAATAGTTGCGCTGATTGCGCCTTTCGACGCAACTGTCAGATAGAAAAGTGTGCCGACCCTCTTGTGCTCAGACACACCAATATATGAGACCGTGAGCCAGGTGTTACTGCAGTCCACCTACTCCTACGAGCAAAAAGCTCCCGTGTACACATTAGCCACTCAGGCAATGTGGCACCACCGGGCAAGTCCGATCTGCCACCACCGGGCAAATCCGGAACTTAAGTGTGCCACCTCTGGGCAAATCCGATCTGCCACCATTGGGAAAATCCAGAACTTAAATGTGCCACCTCCGGGCAAATCCTGTAGCCACTAAAACTCTATATCTGATTTCTACCTCACCATCACTTTAAAGTGACAAAATATGGTTTCAGGCTGAGCATAAACCATTACAAAGTGGTTTTAAGAACACCATGAACTTTCAGATGCCTTTAAAAAACTTACATTTCAATCCACATTTTGGAGTTTCTGGGTACATAAAATGACCATTACAACAACTGGACTTGCTTATAACATGCTAGGGAGTCTATTCCACAAACCACACTAACTCAAACAAACATCTACTTTGTTGTCCACCATAAACGTTGTCGCTGCTCCTTTACCTCATCTGTTCATTGTTCACATCTTGGGCATCTTTGTCAAATAAATTCTTGCAACTCCATGCTTATCCTGTCATTTGTTAGAGTCATGGATTCTAATGAAACAACTGTACCTACATTGAGTTAGCTAGGCTTAATAAGGCCCAATAATAATAAAACATAATTCCAAGAAACTAAATAAAACTATGTTTTATTCATAATGTATTCTCTCTAAATTCTCCACGCTATTTTATTTAATAAAACCATGTTTTATTCCTAATGTATTCTCTCTAGATTCATTAGGATGTGATTCCTCAAGGGTTTATTGGAGTTCTTTGGATAGCTGCTCAGATCCTTTCTCAAAGGCTTCAATCCCAATGTCCTCATCTTTCTTAGTTTTGACTATTCATTTTGTCCCTTCTAATTGCAATGCATTGGACTTCCTTTACATGACATTTATCGATGAGACAGTCAGAGGGATGGGAATCTTTTACATCTTTAGGTTGAATTTCTCTTGGAAAAATAATTCCGTCTATTCCCTCATCCGTGTATATTTCCTATTCACTTTGTTCTATGGCCACCTACATAATTGCCTAATATTTCCTATTTTGAGGTAGAGGGAAATTTAATATTAGCCACCTATTCAATCTCTAATCTAGGCTAATTAACATAAGCATATATACCAACCTATTTTCTTAAGTTAGATATGATGTTATAAGGATCATATTTTCAGCAAAAATCATGTACTAGACCAAAAGAAAACATTCATTTTTCAATCATATCAATAGTATTTTTGTGCCTTCTTATTCTTGGAAACAAAATGGTAATCATTAACAGTAAGCCTTCACATTAATATTTTATAAGAAAATATTAGTGGAGTAATGAAATTAAGCAAGTGATAAGGTTCCTTTTTAAAAATATAGATTCTGATATTAGAATAGTTGGGAAAAAGGAAATAGCTACCAATACTTTCTTCTTAGTCATAAAATCCTTCTTGCCTCCTTTGATATTCTTCTCGGGTTTCTTCCAACATTTTTACTTGTAAGTAGAAGTTAGAAATAATTAATTCATACTTGTCTATGGTTGTAATTCTCCATTTGAGGAGTTTGTTTCTACATAATAGGAATTTAGTTTCTCCTAGTTTAGTGTGTGGTTGAGAGAATCTCTCAACCACACTACTGTACGTCTAAGATAGAATTCCTATCTTGAGACTATTGATTGTATAAATATGTGTGTAATTTCCTCATTCATAATATAGAGAATATTTTGCTATGTGCTATTTTATCTTGGTATCAGAGCTTCAGAGTCCTGTGGGCCTGGCCCTTCTGGGCCTTGGCTCCTCCTGGGCTGAGGCAAATAAAAGATATATTTTGTTTTAGCTTCTGTTTGTTTGTCCATCTATATCTAAATATCTGCTAAGGGAAAACCGTGGTGTGATAGATTTTGCATGCTGCCTGGTGGATAGTGTGTTCCTGTTCACGTGAAGGTGCCGGATCACATTTATGGATTTGACCAACTGCATGGTGGTCGGATCTGCAGGATGGGGCTGCGTTAACCTTGGATCTAGAATGGCTGAGTTGAAGGTTGTGTGGTGGTAGCTTGAATCAGAGGTGGTGTGTTGAATCTGTCTGCTTCATCAGTTTGCGTGTTGTGGAGGCCTCTAAGGTGTTCAAGAATGTAGATGTGGGTACTGTGCTAGATTTGGATAAGACTAAGCTTATTGATGATGTGAGGCGGGCTCTGTATGCATCTAAGATATGTAGTTATGCCCAAGGAATGAATCTGATCCGTGCGAAGAGCATAGAAAAGGGATAGGATTTGAAACTGGGAGAGCTCGCCTGGATCTGGAAGGGTGGTTGCATCATTCATGCGATTTTCCTCGATCAGATCAAGAAGGCATATGACAGGATTCCAGATCTATTTAGTCTGTTGGTTGATCCTGAATTTGCAAAGGAAATGATTGATAGACAGTCAGCGTGGTGGTGAGTTGTGACTCTTGCGATCAACACTGGTGTCAACGTTCTAGGTTTGTCTGCCAGTCGAAGAGTGAAATCCGAGTTGTGGTACTAGAACATGTTTTTTGCTGCCTACACGCAGGTGGCTGAGATCACGAGATCTGCAGGGTCGAAGAGGATCGTTGATTAGATTGTTGGCAGGTGGCTGAGATCTTGAGATCTGCAAGATTGGAGAGGATCATTGCTTAGATCGTTGGCAAGTGGTTGAAATCATGAGATCTACTGGTTCAGAGAGGATCGCTGCTGAGATCATTGGCTGTGTTGAAAGCTCTAGGCTAGTAGCATGCTGTTATGACTTTTAAATAATAGAAATTTCTGTGAGTCTGTTGATAAAGGTCATGGATTTCATCGTAAAGCCCTGTGGACCTGCTGTGGTGTGGACCGACTGTGCGCATTCGTGGTGGCCGTTAGTGGTTGTTGGATCGGGCATCTGGGCACTGTTAATTTTTTGTGACGTGGTTGCTTCTCAAAAGGGTTTGGCGACTAGTAAGGTTCTGGATCTGAGGAAGCAGGCTACCAAGACCTCCTTTGACCGCCGTTGCACATAGGACCTTTTGTGTTTCGAGGCATGGCATCTCGCTGCACATCCAGTGTCGAAGGGCTCCCGGTCCACTTTGATTGGTTGAACCTGTGTGCTATGGAAAATCATCCTGGTGGTCATCCCATGCTTCACATAACTGGAATCGAGTTTCCCCAACCTAGATTTAGACCAGCAGAGAGAATTGAAGAGACTGGGCGCAGATTGGAAGACTATGCAAAATCTTTCGGTGTGCCCTTTGAATACCAGGCTATTGCAACAAAGTGGGAGAACCTAGATGTGGAAGAACTTGGCCTCAGGAGTGACGAGGTACTGGTGGTAAACTGCCTGTACAGGTTGGGGAATTTGCTGGATGAGACTGTGGTTCAGGATAGCCCCAAAAATATTGTGTTGAACAAGATTCAGAGCATGAATCCTCGCGTTTTTATACAAGGTGTGGTAAACGAAGCATACAATGCTTCCTTCTCTATAACAAGGTTCCGAGAGCCACTTTTCCATTATTCTGCTCCATTTGATGCATTGGAAACCACTGTTCCTCGAGACAATCAGCAGAGGTTTCTGATAGAGAAAGAAATTTTTGGCCCAGAGATCTGAGCGTTGCATGCTATTTTAATTTTCTGAGTAGAAGGGGATTGGCTTCATTTGACAATTTGCGAGAGGAGGCAGATCGGAGAAGTTGTCGTGGAGGAGAAGCGTGAATTGTGCTTTATGATGGATCGTGGAGGGGATCGTATCTGCTATGTTCAATTTCCTCAGAGAATTGAGGGAATAGATCCCAGTGATCGGTATGCAAATCACAATACAGTGCTTTTTGACATCAATATGAGGGCTCTTGATGGGTTGCAGGGTCCTGTATATGTGGGAACAAATAGTGTGTTCCGACGAATAGCTTTGTATGGCTTTGACCCTCCAAGGGGAAAGGAGCACACTGGTTGCTGTGGTAGGGAAAAGAAGAGCAGCAAAACTCATGGTGACATAAAGGGATGTGCCCTTAATTTGGGATAATTGAATCATCGATTGAATGGTAGCCTTTAGTTATTGAGTTGGATCATTTTACGTGCGATAAATTTTTCATGCCAGTTATGATAGTGAAGCCTATTAGAAAAGATATTTTGAGATAATTTGACGTTGATGGAGAGAAAATATACTGAAGCAATAAAACCCTCGCATCAGATGGGTTAACCATTGTTTTACGTCTACAGCTTTCTTCGAAAGACATAGCTATTTTTAGCGTTTCATTCCTTCAGAAGCAACTGAAGGTGGGAGAGCCTTTAGGAGTCAAAAGTGGCTGACATGAGATATTTCATGAGAAACTTCGTCCACTTCTTAGAGAGATTGAGGACATGGAGGAATGATTGGTTTAGATTGAGGAAAAGTTGGCTATCCTTCCAGGAGTCTACAAGGCTGTTCAAGAGATAAATATCACAGTAAGGGGAAAAGTCCTTTAGCTAACTCCAATAACTTCCAAAAGGGATAACTGTTATATCCAACTAAGAGACTCAAAACTTGGGAGTTACTTTTTTATTATAAAACTTGTAATAAGTCCCACAGTTTTCAATTAGCAGACTCTTGAAAGGTAATTGCAAATTTTGGACTAGAATCGCGTTAATGGGAAATGTAGTTCAATTGTAAAGCTACCTCTACATATATGACCATATATATCATGGATATATAATGGATTTTTTCTGAAGATTTAAGAATATTTTCTTAAATTTTGTCGAAAATATAATGTTCTTTATCTATTATAGGTGCAGAACTAACTAATAGTCAAGGGGTTAGTCTAGTATAAGATTTTGTAAATCAATATATAAGACCTAACTGGTTATATTTTTGTGTTTTTCAATTTTGAATAGATTTCATATCAGGAAAAAAAAACACTATATTTAAGACCACATGGAAAGCAGTAACTATGATGTTCGAAAAAATTTAATATAAGAGTATTAAACATGAGGATAATCACCTTTTTTAGAAGTACCATGTCCATGATCTTTCATATCAAATGTCACTGAGTTGTCAACGAGTTTCTAAAGCCCTAGCGGAGTCATTCACCATGTGAAAATACATGTAACTCATATCTTGCTTGTTTCACCTTATGGTAGTGATCTTCCATTACACATCTTTTAGAACATTAGTTAATTTTTTATAACTTGTATTTATTAACTCTTTAATTATGCCCTTTTTTTGGCAATAACACACTAGGAATACCTAATGCCACTAACATTTCTCCACTACTAACAAACGACCATAGCCCCAACAAAATTGTTAACATACCCCATTAGAGTGACCAATGCATAAGTGGCTGGGAAGATCACACACTGGGAAAACCTAATTCATCTAACATTGTTATGCTACCTTTGATGGTCCATAGCCCTAATGGATTTGTTAGCATGTACCACCCCAAGAAGGTATAAAAAAATATCCCAATTATAATATAAGTGGCAATGCAGGGAATAATAATGGTTTACAACCTGCGGTTAATATTTCAAGCTATGAATAGCACCAAAGTTGAAGACCAAACAAAGAATAATGCTAAATTTTTTTGATATATTAAATCATCTGGTTAATTTTTTAGTTCAAGGGCTATGTCTAAATAATGGATTGAAAATGTGAACATGAAATTAGTCCCTTGACTATCATAGTTGTAGCAAATAGAGATTTGATCATTCATTTTTTTTTTATAGATATTTTTATTATTGTGGTTTATTTATTTGTTTATTATATATATATATATATATATTATATATATATATATATATAATATATATTTATATATTATATATATCTATATATATATATATATAATATATATATATATATATATATATATTGGAAACTTATTATGTAAAATAATGTTCTAGTAACCACACATTCACTAGAGGGCCAATTACCTCATCCTCGAAATTATTAGGGGAGAAAGAATTTTCTCCCCCAATCTTGTTGATAATAAATGGACCAAGACAAAGATTACCTAATTTCCCATGTTTCCTGGGATCTTTATTTATTTTATCCCATTTTAATACTAAGTCCCTTGGGAAAAACATTTCCTCTTTGGGTCACCTATCAAACAAATTTTTGACATTTGCATGATGTTTGGTTATCCTTTTCTGCACATGTTCTCTATCTTGTTGAATATAAATCAATTGATTCATTCTCCTTTGGAGGTCATTAAGTTCTTAATTTGTTTCTTTAAAAAGTTCCATTACTTCACTACCTAAATATAACAGTATGACAACATCTATGTCGTATACCAAATTAAAATGAGATCTACCAATTGATTTCTTGGTACTCATTCTATCAGCCTAAGGGGCATATTTTAATGTGACATGCCAATTTATTTTCTTTGAGTTAAGTATTTTCCTTAAATTTTTCATAATATTCTGGTTAGTTGATTCATCCAACTCACTTCCTTGAGGATAATAGGTTGTTGAATAATCGAGGTTGATATTATAGTTGTCACAGAAGTTGAGAAAGGTAGATGAGAAGAATGGTTTTCCATTACCGGCAATGAGCTTTTGAGGAAAGCCAAAATGGGAAAAAATGTTCCCAACTAGAGAATTCATAACTATTGAATCCCTTATTTGTTTAACAGGTATGGATTCTATCCACTTCGTGAAATAGTCAATAGCAACAAATATCCAACAATGTTGATTTCTTTTATGAGGATTTATTTCCCCAATAAAATCCAGTCCCCATGTTTTAAAGGGGCCTCTGATGGGATATGTTTTAGAGGTAGGGTATCCAACTTCTATTTTTTGGAAAAAAATTAGCACTTATGACACGCCCTTACCTTGTAATTAACATCAAAAGACTGAGTTTGTTGATAAAATCTAGATTTGAATATTTGATGTGCAATGGCTTCTAAGCATAATTCCCTATGCATAACCTGTCAGGGAACTAAGTTATCAAATGATCAACCTCATTAGGCAAAAGTTTATTTAGCAAAACTCCCACTGGATTTTTCCAATACAATTTTTTGTCTATAATACAGTAAATTATAGATTTCAAATTTAATTAATGATTTTCAGATTTGCTCAAGTGTGTTGAACATTGTAAGGTTTGAAGATAAGAAATTATATCTGTTGTTGGCTTGTAGGGAGCTGACCCAGGTTCAAAGTTATTTAACCAAACAAATCCCTATACTACTGGCCCTTTTGGCAACAGTCCGAAGAGCGCAGATTGAGGTCTCACCTAAAGTAATATGGGGGGGTGCTGGAACCAGGTTTCTACACCCTTGAGATGTATGAGAGGTTGAATTGGTCCATCTTCGTGCAGGTTACTTTGCTCATTTCCCTGGCCTTCATGCCCTGATATATTCACCTTCGTGCAACCCTAACCAGGGGCTGTGGGGCTTTTGCGCTGCTGGAGGAGTGCTCTGCACTATTTCCCTAAGTCACACCCAAGATCTTACTTATCTTCTTAAAACAGTTAGTTATCTTAACGTAAATGGATGACTTATGTTATATTTATTTATACAACACATTCATATGAGTTCGCGCAACAAATAAATAGTAAACTTGCAATTCATTCCCAATAATAAATAAAACATGAGAAGATATACATAAATAAGGTATAACTTCTCTTTTATTAATTCTTCCCACAGTTATAGATTCAATCTGCCCTACACACTCAGCTACAGGGGTCCGCGCACTTAACTGCAGACTACTAGGCCTCTATGCACTCAGCTGCAGAGCTTCTCCTACTCTACAACCCAAAGACACAGCTTACACTTCGACTCAATGCTTCTATTCTATCATTTCATCGATGTCTTTTACACTTAGAGTCTCTCTTTATTTATACAATTCCATGGTCCACGGACCATGGGTAGATCTTTCAGGTCGACATTACATTACAAAATCAAGGGTAGACAACCCTGTGACTCTATTATGACTTCACGCACTGTGCCCACAAATCACAGAATATTTACAATGGAGTTGGTCAAAAAATGGGCTTTAAACCCTAAAACATGCCTTGGGGGGATTCCACACCCAACAAACCCCCAACACAAATATTATGACTCGCCCTCGAGTCACTCTGTCAGTGTGGAGATCTTTGCGCAAAATTCCTTCCAACTCTACTCAAACAACTACATGGTTGGCAACGCACTGAGTGGATGCCTATCGAATCTCCTATACATGTTGTTCTGAGACCATGGTGTTGGAACTGCTCCCATGGATTTATTCATGCATCCATTGCATTTGTGCGAGCCTACCTTCAATTGTTGCTGCAATGTTGAAGGCCTTTCAAATCCAAGGCTAAACGCATGCCTTCAAGACTGCTTCTTTGTGTCGTGCTGTATCCACCTGCTCTTTAGACACTTTGGCTTGTTTCATTCACACGAGCCTCTAAGTGAGGGCCACCATCTGCACAGTCCCTTTGATGCTGTCACACTGCTGCTGGAGCTCGTGCACCTCTACTTCTAAGCATTCGATGTTAGGGTCCTCCTGTAGATTGGTGAAGACCTCGAATAACTCTTCCAACATTCTGGTGCAATCCCTTACTACATTGCTGATATCTTCCATCCCTGATGTAATAGTGCTGGCACACTATTCTCTTACTTCCAGAGGGGTGGATGGCTATGCCTTCAACTACAGTTCTGCTATCTGAATGTTTAGCTCTGGCGAAACCTTAGTTATTTCTTCTCGCGCCTCGCACACCCGTGCTACTAATATGTGGATACGTGCCTCGGATAGTGCATCTGCTGGGATGGCTAGCTCGAGGACCCTCTGATAGGCTTATTTTAGTACTTGTATCATCTGCCTATTCTGTAAAACCACTTCATCGCGCTGCAAGATCAACTGCTCCATGTTGATCTTTTTCTCGCTTAACACTTGTTGTGCGCGGCTCTCCCTAGCCCACAGTTCTATAGTAATCCCATCGTGTAGAACATATAGCATCTCCCACGGAAGCACTTCCATGTTGATCGCTATCCCTCTGAGTGCACTAACCATAGGCCTGTTGGCCTCATTTTTCGTAACTAGTGCCCGCTTTCGCAGCACTATGGTGTTGTTTGTCTGAGCACATAGCATTTTCTCAGCTGCAACTGTCCCTACCGTGAGGCTAGTCGAAAGGGTACCAGCCTAAGGAGTGCACACCTGTAACTCCTAAATCAGTGCTCTGAGGCTCCCCAACACAATCTGATTCTCCTCCACAAAATTCTGGAGGGCCTCTATGGTGAAATTGTGCACTGTTTCACCTATGTCATGCATATCACCATTAGTAAGGGTCGATTGACATCTTGGATGCTTTCAACTTTTTCTACGATCCCGTCTGCTCGCTTGGGCACTTGTGCTTCAGTAGTGTTGACGCTGTTTGTGGGTCTGCGCCGCCCTCTTCTTCCTCTGTTTCCATCTCTTTTTGCTGCCCATGCGAAGGCGACTTCTAGCCCTTGTGCACCTTCTCGACTGCCTCTTGTGCTACTGCTACTGTGGCCTTTTTCTATTCTGTTGCTATCTACGCAGTGTCTCAGGCCTCCTGCGCTTTTGTTGTCGTGACTTCCTGCCTTCTCTTCTCTTCCAACTGCGCCATGCACAATTTGGCCTCCACTTTCTTCTTCTGCACAATAGACTTCTCCACTGCCACGATGTCTAGGGTGCGCCACTCTGGCGGCCATGTCTCCAGTACATAAAAAATTATGTCATCTATGGCTATGAAGTGTAGCTCGCTCCATTTCTTGGCCAAGTCTTTGCGCACTTTGATATATATGTTGTGGAAGTTCGCTTTAAATCTGCAAAACTTTGCAGGTTACTGTCGATAGTGGGTGATAACTGCAGCTTGCGGTTAATCCCCATTGTGATGTTCATCTCCATGAACACCTAGAATATCTTGCTGTTGCGGATCCAATTTGCGTCTTTCACGACCCACATTAAAGCGTACTTCATGGTCTCCAACAGATCCCTGTCAATTGTGGGGAACTTGTTGTCCTCCAGTAATTCTCTTGCCACTAGCACTATGGATAGCAGAAGCCATGCATAGTGGAATGTTTTTCCTTATTCCTGGGCCTCGTGGTAATTTTCTAGGAACTCTTTACATAAGAACTCAGGCTAGTTAAACTAGACCCCCTCCATGCACTGCTCAGCAAGTGCCACCACTGGCACAAGTATGTCGTTCGCGCAACACTTGCACATAACTTTACTCGCCAGTATCTAGGTCGCCACTTTAGTTGCTTTGTTGTTGATGCTGGATATGGTGTAGCCCCTTTTCTTCTTCTCGAGCTTGTGTTTCTTCATCATGCCCTTCGCAATGGCCAAGTCACTGCTCTTCCCCTCTGAGATGTCTGCGAGGTCCTCTCCTTTTCATGGGAGCTGGGTAATGCAGTGAATTAAGTTATCTGTGATGTGGATGGGCTCCTCTAGCCACAAACACCCACCATGCACGAGGCAGAGCATCTGCCTGATGATGAATATCATTATTGGGGCACGGTGGAAATGTGGCATCCATAGCAGGTTTAATAACCCTGCCTTTTCTACTTCGCGTAACCACTTTTGCGGCTCTAAGTCGATAACCCCCGCCATGGTGCTTTGCTTGGGCTTCATGATCTACATGGTCTCTAGATTAGGGAACTTCTCGTGGTTAGCGAGATCCCAATCTTCAAATTTCAAGATCGACACGTGTCCCATGTGCGTGCCCTCAAAGATGTTTTCGTCCAAGAGGAGCAGAGTCTGGAGAGAGATCTTGCTCTTGTCGAGGTCCTTGGGCACTTTTGCCTTCCCCTTCCATGGAGGGATATATGCAGGCAACTTGGTTAGAGGGTCTGCAGGCTCGGTTTCTTCCTCCATGCCCTCATCCTTATCTTCTTCGATTATGATATCATTCAAGTCTTCCTCCTCCTCGTTGGTTTCAAATTTAATTGCTTTCCCCTTCTCCTCCATCATTAATTTAGTGCACAGTGGTTATGCGAGGACACATGCACTAGAATCATTGGTTGTTTATCCTTCTTCTTCCTCAATGTGCGCAGTGATTTAGGGATTTCTGCCACAATCCTGATGCCTTCAGGAGCATCTCCTAGGGTTAGGGCTTGGGCGGCCTCTTCGGCTGTCATCTCTATAATTTTCCTAGCTTCCTCTAATGCGGCAATCATGTTGGTCCCAAAATCTCTCAATCGTTCAATTAGGGGCTCAATCAATGCTCTACAGAGGGAAAACAGGTCTCGGCTCATAATACACGGGGCATATGACAGCTCAATTCGCAAATGACCAAGTGTTGTTTGCTGGGTAGCCCTTTGTAATTGATAACATATTTTGAATTTGAATTTGACTGCTCCCCCCAAATCCAGTTCATTAATGCTCCCTTAGCAGCAGATTTTCCCAAATCTTGCCCATAAAGCGTGTCTTATATGCCTACTGCCGCTCCATTTGGTCTCAAATCAAGCATGACATCATGAATAATAATTCCAATAGTCACTTTCTAGCAACGCCAAATGGCAGGGTAGCCCCCCTTTTGAGGTTACGGACCTTGTGACACTTTACTCCTATGCGCAGCTCCAACATCGTGCAATGCTTGAGCAGAATGGTTTATATTCCTGTGCCTACTTTCAACTTCTTGGAGTGCTAAGATTCTACTTCCTATGGTTAGTCAGGTGGTCATGGCACCAATATAGGGTTTCGATCAATCATCCATCACTTTTCCTGCAAAAACTCCACCTTTTATTGTTACTGGTTGCGTCGCGCATTTGATCATCTATAGTGCACCACCCTGGTTGATCCATTTATTAATATGCGGTCTAATCCAAGGCATCAGGCTGATAAACTTTCAACGGTAGTCCATAAATTTATCATCGTGATCATGTGCACCCTATTTTATCACCCTAGGTTTTTAATCGAGAAAATCTTCCTTTATTTCGTCCTCAAGCTTCTTGACTTCCGCTTCCACTAGAGCGCTTTTCTTCCTTAATCGCACCCTTTCTTTCATACGTTTTTGGAGCCTAAGGACATCCTGTCAGATTTCTTCCTCAGGTTCCAAACGTTCTACTCCGTTCGGCTGCACGATCCCTTCTTCTAAGGCTCTATGAGCCGTTGTATCTACCAGTGCTGGTATGCATGGACTAGGCATTTTATACTCTATGGGGATTACATCATTCACTCTATACTCTAGCCTCAAAGGTGCCTTCTTTGTCAGTTTCTTGCACATGGTTCTATAAGCCCATAGAATTGCTGGTACACGCAGGTCCCAATCAGTCCATTGCGCATTCTGTACCTTGTTTAGTGCTTTGCATGCTTCGTTAAAGGCTTTTGCGTGGATAACCTTCAGCGCACTTGGTCTTTCCACACACTGTGGTTCCAACTTGAGGGGTCATTCATGCCATTTCCTTGCCCACACCTGCTTATTGACCGTGTCTACTAACGCGAAGGCTGTGTGAATCCCCGCAGGTTTCGTACCACATGCCTGTATCCATTAGGACAAGTGGGCATGTGGACCGTTTCATCTAGCAATCTTGTATATTAATCACATCTAAGGCATCCCAAACCATATGCGCATGATTCTCTTGCATTCTCACTAGTCCCCAAAGCTTTCTTGGTGTGTACCCCACCACCTCGCGGGTGTAGTGCGCAATACCCATTTCAAAGCTTCGAAACGTTGGTGTTCTGGCACCTCCCTTTTTAATCTATTTAGGAAGTCATCTACCTCACTCAACCCATCATATATAGGCAAATCCCTTACCTCCATTAATACGTAGCATAGTGATCACATCATCGTGTTACAGTTCAACGTGGTTACCTGGTGTAACCGGTTCTGCCATTGTTCTATCTCCTCATTAGAATCCGATGTATAGGAACTTTCGCACTCCCATGAGATTCGTCCATCCACGGTTGGATTTACCCAGTCTTGCTCTTGCATGGTTATCTTGTAGATGCAGTCCAAGTTGTTGTCACTTTCATAGTTGCACACTGGCTTCGTGTAGCGTGATCCTTCTGCAGGGTCCAAAGATACAACTACACCTAGAGATTTCTTCTCAAAAATCATCTTGCACTTCTTCAAATTTATTACCCCATTCATGTCAGTGGCCTAGTCTATTCCTAATAGCGTAGGGTAGGGATTGCTGTCATCAACAATCTCTATAACTTCAAAATCTACTAGCGCGCTTGCTGCTTCGATATCCACTATGATTCCCTACAATCTTCCCATAGGTAGGATCTTTTGCTGGTTCGCCTCGTAGTTGGATAGGAGACCATTGTAGCGTAGGCCTTCCCATGCACTCTCATCTCTGTTTCGGTAGAAAATTCACGTCTGATCCTAGGTCCAGAATCACTTGGTCCATCTCATATTCCCCAATCTGTGTGGCCAATCTCACCTCCCTTCTTGTTCTCGTCTTGTGCTTTCTGATCTTCTGGACTACATGTATTTCTCCTGGCACGGTCCCAACGCATCTATTTATGAGTTCATGTAGCCCCTTTACAGCCTTGCTTGCATAACAGCTTCATGCATGTTTCCAGGAATGTTTTTAGCATCGATGGGTCCATTTTCGGCTCTGGTCTGTCTTTTGTTCCTGAAGTGGAGGCATCATCGAAGATCTTCCTAGCTTCCATGAAGGTTTCCTTAGTGTGCTCCAAATCAAACTCTAGTTCTTTCATCACAGCCTTGTGAACCCAAGTACTATCTTCTGGCCGCTTACCTTTATCTTCCCCTATTGTAATTCCACTTTGGAGCACAATATTCACATTAGGGTCTTCCTCGCATGGCTCATACCTCATCATTTGCAGGTCCTGAGTTGGGGGAGGTTGGAGCGCTCCCTTGTCGCTTAGCCTTGCTATTAATGTGGGACAATCCTCCATCTCATGATCAAACAATGTACAATACAAGCATGAGGGACACGTCAGATTCATACAATTGCAATCATGGTATCCTCGCCCTCCAAAATTATAACATATTAGTTGTCCATGACTTGTTTCAGGTCCTCCTCCACCTCAGCCTCGTCCGCGCCCCTGAAATCTGGTTCGTGCCATCCCTGTGTTCTGGTCAAGGGGCTACATTTTATCCTGAACTTTGTAGGTAGGAGTCCTATCCATCATCAGCTCATAACTTCTACAGGTGCACTCATCATGCCCCACTAATCCACATAAATTACAAAACAACTACTGTGAATTCTGTGTGTACTTTTGCAACAGATACAATTGTCTGTAGCATGCTTTCCTCCTATTTGAAAAATCACGTGCCACAATGAAGGTGCTACACTAGGTCCTGCTTATGCCTCTGGTCTCAATGGCATTGGTCCTCCTCCCACGAGGTAATATTCAAACACTGGCCAGTGGTCATTGTCATGTCCCTGACTGTTGCACTTTACGCAGCATACCTCGTCGCGCACCTCCCGGCGAACTATCCTGTCTTGTTTCAGACTCTGCATCTCAATGCACACGTCTTTTAACTGCACGTGAATCTACTGAAATCCCAGGTTGGGATACTGTATCGGGATCTCGTGCAGTCTCATCGTGATGTCCAAGGCCTCAGCCTGAGTTGTTAGCTTCTGTTCTGACAGCGCGTTCCTTAGATGCAGCATTAACGATACTAGAAACCATTCACGGTGTTTTCCATTTGCCAACATCATGTTAGCTGTGCGAATTGTGCACTTCAGTCTCTGATCCAACTCCCAAGGAGTCTTTCCTAGTAGCATTGTGATCTCCTTGAACCTAGTGATTGACTGCACCTCTGACCTCAACTTGCTAAATTATTTGTTCAACGCAGTTTGGATGTCTGCAATCCCCACATTTGGATTGTCATTAGAATGCTTAATGTACTAGGTTAGTGCATGATCTTGCAGAGTGTTGACCAATTTTTGTTTCTTTATATTGTAATCCGTGACTCCCTGCACTTCCCATACAACCTTTATCACAAACCAAAACTAGTCCAAATCTTCATTTCCTACTCCCTTGAATACTAGCAATTTTATCACACTTGGCATATTGACTTGCGGTGGTGGCGGAGGTAGTATGGGCGAAGATGTGAGTGGAGATGGTGAAACTAGCGGTGGTGTGGGTGGGGGTGATATGTGCAGAATCCTTTGCCTTATCAAATTGATCGCACTTCTTGGTGAGACCTTCGCAAGCTCTTCCCCGTCCCCTTGCAGAGGTGAAATCAAGGGGCTAGTTTCTAGTTCTGTACTACCTTTGTTTCTGTACATTCTCCCACATTGCATAGCCCCAAACATCAATTTATTCACATAACCAACCTTTCACATAGTAGCGTTTTAATCCAAGTTTTCAAATACTTAATGTACTTACCTTGCGGTCCTTTGAGGAATCGTTGCTCTACCTCGCTATAGCTGACTGAAGTATATACTGCGAACTCAGTGATGTATCCTCCTATAATTCAATCGAGATAATGGTCAACAGTGAATGCGATCTTGTCCTCCGATGCTTCCAATCTATGCACCAATTCTAGAGTCCACACAATAGGTCTTTCGAGCTTGCACCTTCCTTGGCCATCTTCTAACTTCTCAATCCACTTGTACAGTTCAGTAGGGAAAAATGAGAAGAAAATTTCGTGGATGTTTGTGTACAAGTAGAAGTCTAACCACTCTTATTTTGATAGTCATGGATTCCTACTTTCCTGTGCCGCGAACTCGTGAATATTCCTATCCAACCAATCTTCAACTCCTTTCTTAGTTGGATTCCAGTGATACGACATCCGACATCTCTATGCAGATCCCGGTCCTAGCAACAGAATCATTTGCTAGCTTGTAGGGGCCTAACCCAGGTTTGGAGTTATTTAGCCAATAAAATCCTTGTACTACTAGCCCTTTCGGCAAGAGCCCCTAGAGCGTGGACTAAGGTCTCACCCGAAGTAGTATGGGGGGTGTTGGATCAAGGTTTCTATACCCTTGAGATGTCTGAGAGGTTGAATTTGTCCAACTTTGCGCACTTCCCTGACCTTTGTGCCCTGATATATTTGCCTTCGCGTAGCCCTAACCAGGGGCTGTGGGGCTTCCGTGCTACTGGAGTAGCACTTTGGACTATTTCCCTAAGTCACACCCGAGATATTACTTATCTTATTACACTAGTTAGTTATCTTCGTGTAAATGGACGCCTTATGTTATATTTATTTACACAGCACATTCATATGAGTTTGCGTAGAAAATAAATAGTAAACTTGCAATTCATACCCAATAATACATAAAACAGGAAGAGATACACAAAAATAAGATATAACTTCTCTTTTATTAATTCTTCCCATGATTATAGACTCAATCTGATCCGTGTACTCAACTGTAGGGGTCGACACACTCAGTTGCAGATTACCAGGCATCTACACACTCAGCTGCAGAGCCTTTTCCTACTCTACGGCCCAAAGACACAACTTACACTTCGAATCAATGCTTTTATTCCATCATTTCATCGATGTCTTTTACACTTAGATCCTCACTCTATTTATACAATCCCATAGTCTTCGGACCAGGGGTAGATATTTCAAGCCGACATTACATTACAAAAACAACGACAGACAACCCTGTGACTCTATTATGACTTCGCACTCTGCGCCCACAAATCGCGGAGTCTTTATAATGGACTTGGTCAAAACTTGGGCTTTAAACCCAAAAACATGCCTTGGGGGGATTCCATGCCCAACATCTGCATACCATTTAGAGGTTGCAAACATTTAAGTAATTAGCATTTTATTACGGTTTGGTAGCAACATCCTTGACTGTTTATCTGACTCTTGACCTTCAACCTGAGAAATGTGGCTCCAGTGATAGAGTTGATTAATTCCTAGTGCCTTGAGTTTTGCTTCAGTGAGAAATTAAGTTAGACCTTGCCCCTTTACTATCTTAATATGTGTTAGTTTTAAATCATATTCCTATATTTTAACAATCATCCTCCCTCTCCTTCCTTCAATGCCATATTGCGTGAGGATATCCTTCATGGCATGGTTAGATAATGATGTAGCAACTACAAACACCCTGCAAAATTTTGGCCTGCACCCACTTTCGGAGCCTCCCTTGAGAGTTTCACTTGATGACTTCACACACTTGGGTCCACTACATGAGCCCATGTGAGTCTTTACATCTGCCTTCCTTGTTCTTTTCAAACAAGTTTCTTCATGTTGGTACCGAAGTCATGCTTGCTGTCATGCGGAAAGAGTTAATCTTGCGGACAAAACCAACCTCCCTAGAAGCCTAAGACTTTCTAGTGACAAATAAGACAATTAAGAGAAATCCTTCTCTAAACATGCATTTACCATACGAGAAATCAAGTGTTTTAGATCCTACCTGTAGTCCAAAGCTGTTGTAGTAATCTAGCCTCGTCGATCCGGATGAGCTCCTCCTTCACTTAGAAACCTGCATTCACTAACAATCAAACGATTACATAGCACTTGAATATCTCATAAAATAAAACATATTCAACATACAGACCAAGGAGTATATGAAACAACTCATTAATAACAAATTTTTGAGAAGAATGGACTTATTTGTATTAATAGGAAACAAAAGAAACCACTACAACCTTTACTTTGATAAGCTCACACACTTCCAAATGAAACAAGAAAGGATGGGAATCTCTCCTCACAAGCTTCTACAAGGAAGTCCTAATTCCAGCAGCATCTACCCTTTGGAATATTCATCTTTCAACCTCCCCTCCTCTAGCCCAATGCCTGTATTTATAATGCTCTAGAAGAAGTTAATCAGGTCCACCATCAATGGGATAAGCCCCTCTTTGGATGGGGTAGATCCCCTCTTGATGGGATAAGTTCCTCTTTCATAGGGATACATGAACCGTCTGGAGGCGCTCAATGCACGTCAAACAAGCTTCTAGAATGCTCTAGAAATGACCACAAGTAACTTTTTAAGATGAAACTCACGCCTTTTGACCTTTACAGGAGTACGCACCCACCCCTTTACATACAGAGCGTACAAGTACGCAGGTATTATGAATTTGGGATGCGTACACGCAGGTAAGGTTGAGAGAAACTGCGTACCCAGAGATAAATATATTTTTAATGACTTTCTCTCTTTCTTGAAGTTTAACATGGAGAGCAGAGGTATGAGGCTTGCCAAGGAGGATAGTATGACTGTTGATGGAGCCATACTAACTGTGAATAGTCATGGTGACAAATTTTAGTGTAACAGGTACCACTACACGTAGTGACTTTTTCTCAAAAATCATTTTGCACTTCTTTAGATTTATCACTCCGTTCATGTCAATGTCCCAATCTATTCCTAGTAGTGCGAGATAGGGATTGTTGTCATCGACAATCTCTATCACTTTTGAAATCTGCAAGTGTGCTCGCACCTTCGATTTCTATAGTTATTCCCTACAATCTTCCCATCAGTAGGATCTTCTACTAGTTCGTCATTCGTAATTGAATAGGGGACAGCTGCAACATGGGCCTACCCATGCATTCCAATGTCTATTTTGGCAGTGTATTCACCTTCAATCCTAGATCTAGAATTACTTGATCCATTTCATATTCCTCGATTTGTGTAGTCAATCTCGTTTCCCTTCTTGTTCGCGATGTGTGCTTTCCAAGCTTCTGGACTACGCACAATTCCCCTGATCCAACACATCTAGTGATGAGTTCTTGCAATCCTTTCACTGCTTTGCTATCACACAACAACTTCATGCATGTCTCCAGAAAGGTAGTGAGCATTGAAGGATCCATCTCTTGTTCTAGTTGATCCTTACTACCTGAAGTGGAAGCCTCCTTGAAGCTCTTCTTAGCTTCCATGAATGTCTCCTTCATGCTCTCCAAATCGAACTCTAGTTCCTTTGTGGGAGCCTTGCAAACCCACACACTTTCTTCAGGCTACTTACCCTTATCCTTTCCTATTTTGATATCGCTTCGAAGCATGATGTTTACATTTGGGTCCTCTTTGCATCGCTGAGAACTCATCATTTGTATGTCCTGAGTTGGGGGAGGCTGGAGTATTCCTTTATCGCACAACCTCGCTATTAGTGTGGGGAAGTCCTCCATCTCATGATCAAACTTGGTAGAATATAAACATGATGCCCTCGTTGGATTTGTAAAATCGAGGGCATAATTCCCTAACCCTCCGCAATTGTAACAAATCTGCTGTTTGTGACCCCTTCCTGGTCCCATTCCACCTCGACTTCATCCGCGCCCCTGGAATCTAGTGCGCGCCATTCCTACATTCTGATCGAGGGCTCACATTTCACTCTGAACTCGATAGGCAGGAGTCTGATCCATCATCAGTTCATAACTTCTATAGGTGCATTCATTATGGCCTACTAATCTGCAGAAATTACAGAACAACTGTTGGGACATCTACGTATACTTCTGTAATAGGTGACAATTATCCGTAGCATGTTTTCCTCCTATCTGAAAAATCGTGCACCATAATGCAGGTGCCATGCTCAGTCTTGTGCTTTTGGTCTTAATGGCATCAGCCCTCCTCCCACCAAGTAGTTCATGAAGACTGGTTAATGGTCCTTGTCGTGTCCCTGTCCCTTGCACTTTATGCACCATACCTTCTCGCACGCCTCTGGGCAAGTTGTCCTATCCTGTTTCAAACTGTGCATTTCTAGACACAAATTTTTCAGTTGTGCATGGATTTGATGGACTCTTAGGCCAAGATCTTGTATCGGGGTCTCGTGCAATCTCATTGCAATCTCCAAAGCTTAGGCCTGGGTGGATAACATATGTCGCAATACCGCGGTCCTTAGATGTGGTGTTAGTGACACTACAAACCATACATGGTGTTTTCCATCCGTCAAGGTCCTATCAGCTTCATGAATCATACTCTTCAATCTCTGATCCAGCTCCCAAGGGGTCTCACCTGGAAGCATTGTGATTTCCTTAAACCCAATAAACAAATGTATATCCAATTTTGGCTTGCTAAATTCCCTGTTCAACACATCCTGGATATCTATGATCCCCACATTTGGATGGTGATTAGAATGCTTCATGTACCATGTCAGTGCGCGATCCTGCAACGCGCTTACCAGTGTTGCCTTCTTTATATTGTCATCCACGACTCCTTGTGCTTCCCATACCGCTTTTACTACGAACCAAAATTGGTTTGTATCTTCGTCCCCTACTCCTTTGAACATTAGCAATTTTATCGCGCTCGCCATATTGAACTGTGGTGGTGGTAGAGGTGGTGTGGGCGGAGATGGGGGTGAAGATGGTGAGACTAGTGGTGGTGTAGGTGGAGGTGGTATGCACAGAATTCATTGCCTTATCAAACTAATCGCACTTCTTGGTGAAACTTTCACGAGCTCTTCCTCGCTTTCTTGCCGAGGCGAAATCAAGCGGATATTTTATATCTCTGTGCTACCTTCATTTCTATAGATCCTCCCACTCCATGCAGCCCCAATAATCAGTTTATTTTCATAACCCGCTTTTCACACAATAGCATTTTGATCCAAGTATTCAAATACTTACTGTACTTACCTCGTGGTCCTTTGAGGAAGCGTCGTTCCACTTCACTATAGCTGAGTGAATTATCTACCATGAATTTAGTGATAAACCCTCCTATAATTCAATCGATCCAATGGTCCATAGTGTGCGTGATCTTATCTTCTGATGCTTCTAGTTTGCGCACCATTTTTGGAGTCCACATAATATTACAGAGTAATGGAACACATAAAATATTGCAGAAATATAAACACAGAAAACACATAAAACAAGAGAGACACAGATATACGTGGTTCACCTAGTTTGGGCTACATCCACAGAGAAACAACCAGTGCTCTTTTTAATTACCAAAACTGGAGATACAACCTACAGCGATTCCTTTTGTAATTCCCTCTTCACTCTCAATCTCCTCTTCTCTTCCACACTTAGATAAAATTGCAAGACATAATAGTATTCCCTCATATATAGCGAGGGTTTGCCTTCTAGGGGAAAAAAACCCTAAATAAACATAACTTCTACCGTCCGATCTCCGCTAATGAACGGCCCAGATGCTACGAAGCACAGCATTTTACAAGGAATTTTACATCTATTCTTAGGTTTTGGGGGAGCTGCCCCAATCCCCGCCCACGGGGGGGATCCCAAAGGTGCAACTCCCCCCCCCCCCCCCACCACTCACCCCCGTGGACCCCCCCTTGTAGCTAATTTGTACAGGCTAGGTTGACCCCCCATTATGAACTGGGGTCTAATCTGGCAATACCTTTGAATACAAAAGATAATCAGGCTCCACACCCAACACACTCATACAACTCTAAGGGGAAGGATGCAAATAAATTTCGTGGATTTCCGTATATAAGTAGCGCTCTAACCACTATTCCTTTAATACTTGCGGATTCTTGTTTTCCTGTGCCGTGAACTCGTGAATCTTTTTGTCCAACCACCCTTCAATTTCTTTCTTCGTCGGATTCCAATGAAACGCCATCAGACATCCCTCATGCAGATCCCGGTCCCGACAACGGAACCATTTTTTGGCTTGTTGGGGCTTGACCCAAGTTCAAAGGTGATTTAGCTAAACAAATCCCGGTACTACTGGCCCTTTCGACAACAGTCCATGGAGCATGGACCGAGGTCTCACCTGAAGTAGTATGGGAGGGTGCTAGAACTAGGTTTCCACACCCTGGAGATGTCTGATGGTTTCAAGTGGTCTGTGGTTCAACCATGCGCATACGTCTCTACACGCACTTACTCGTTCCTCGCAACCTGAGGTGTTGCCTTCACGCAACCCTACTAGGGGCCCAAACAGTGTTATTACCCAAGTCCTTACTAGTAATCTGATATTAGTTGATTAACTTAGCTTATTTGTATGATTTCATTTATACTTAACAATATTCACAATTCATACAAGTGCGCGCAATAAAGAAACAATATTTTCACAAATGATATCAAACACATAATAACTCAGAACAGATACACATAATTGGTAACAAAAACTTTCTTTATTAATCTCTTCTCCAATTACAGACTCGACTCCACCCTACACTCTCAGTTGCAGGGGTCCACGCACTCAGCTGCGGACTCTACTAGGCCTCTGTGCACTCAATTGTAGAGCCTTTTCCTACTCTATGACCCAAGACACACTTCGTACTTTGACTTAATCTCTAGGACCTTTAATGCCCATTCTCTATTAGATTCTATCTCTATTTACAACTTGGAGCCTCGCTCTATTTATACAATCCCATGGTGCATCGACCATGGGTAGGCTGACCTTACATTCAAGACTTGGGCCGATAGCCCTATGATTCTAACATACATTTTTCCCTCGCAATTCGCGGAGCTGTACAACAATATCAACTCAAAACTTGGGCTTTAAGCCCCAAAACATGCCGTGGGGAGATTCCTTGCCCAACAATGAGCCTATGTTGAGTTTAATTTGAGTTGTAATTGTTTAATTGAATTAAACTAACTTAAAGTCAGTTAAACTAGTTCCAACTGTTGGAGGAACTAGTAGGAGGTCTAGCAGTGGGGTACAACTTCAGCGTTAAACCATTTAACTAATAAATAAGCCATAATTAACTCATGCATGCATGAAATTTGAGTTACCCAGTTGAGATTAGTGTTCAAGGGAAGTGTACTAGCAGTTGTATAATTTTCCGAGTTGTGTAGGTGGTGCATGCAGTAAGAGAAGGGCCTATAGGGATTATGCAATTCGGGATGGGGATTTTGCTAATTAACAGGGGTCCAATTCCTTGAGAAAAAACTCAAGGAAATAGGATTTTGGTAGGATGCAAATTGGCTAAGTATTGGCCAAAGTTAGTTTGTGAGGCAGTGAGATAGATTATAGTTGTGCAGAGATTGTTCAAATTGAACAAGAATTGTATTTCTTCTCTATTTTTTTACTAATGAAATATAGATAGGAAGGCATTTTGAGCAATTACTTCCCCTTAGATAAATATTTGAACATATTTTATTGAATCTTGTCCCATTTTTATGTTGTGATTTCTCGATCGATTAATTATTTCCACTGATGAGTAGAGTAGATTCAAGTCTTTTGTTTTAGCATATTGCATAAGTAGTTTGAATCTATAAGGAAATTCTACAACCCATATATAGCCTAAAAAGAAATATTATAGATGTCCTCTTCTTTAATGAGTACCTGATGGTATCCTGATCTCAAATCAATCTTTGAGAATATTGTTGCTCCCTTCAACTGGTCAAATAATTCATTGATCCTCGGCAACGAAATCCTATTCTTGATGGTTGCCTTCTTCAACTGCCTGTAATCAATGCACAACCTAAGCGTACCATTCTTATTTTTCATGAATAACACTGGTGCACCCCAAGGCAATACACTTGGCCTAATGTATCCCTTTCCAAGCATTTCCTTTAAATTAAACTACAATTCCACTAGCTTTGGAGTACTCATCCTGTAATGTGCTTTGATGTTGGTACCAACTTAATAGAAAAATCTAGTTCCATATGAGGAGGTAACTTTGAAACCTCCTATAGAACATCCTAAAACTATTGCAATACAGGGTAACACTTGAGGATTTCTGCATCCTCAACATCCTTACCCTTGTCAATGGAAATATGGACCGCAAATAGTACACACCCCTTTCTACGACTACGCTTAGCTTGCATAGTTGTAATCATCCTCACTAATGTAGGCTTATTCTTTCCCTACAAGATTCTCTTTTCCCTATTATCATCTAGGCACTCAATAACTTTATCATAGAAACCTACTTTGGTCCTGTAGAGGTACAACCAATCCATGCCCAAAATCATACTATATTACCCCAATGGAAGCACATTTAGATGTGTTGATGAAGGCATACCATTCAAGTCAAATGCACATGATCTTACCCAATTATGAACTCTATTCTTAGTTCTTGTAGCAAACTACACCAACCAAGACTCTGTATGCACTTCTTTTTTCAAACCACACTTATCCACCAAGTCATGATTAACATAACTACAGTTAGATATAAGGTCAATAAAAATAGAAACAAATTGAACAAAGAGCTTACCTTCCATCTCAATAATGGATACATGATGATCTTCTTGCTTGTTGTCCACAACTGCATAAATATGAGGAATGTTATGGCCCACATCCCTAACCATATGCACCTCTTGAGCACTATAGATCTGAGGCATGCCATCCTAGTACAATGAACAATCTTTCTTGCCATGATCTTTACCACATATCCAAAAATTCAATGGTCCCCTACCATCACCTCTAATCTATTTCTCTCCAGGCAGTGACCCATGTCCCTTCTCAATTGCATTCAACTTCTTGTAAGGAGAAACATTTTATTTCTCACCTGCATTGTGATTTATTCCCCGCTTTGGTGGCCACTTCCCTTTAAGCTTATCATTTCCATTCAATTCATGCTTAGGCTCAACTTTATGCTTTGGCTACTCATAACAATGCTTCAGTTTCCTTATGGCTTCCTCCAATGATCGTGGCTCATCAAACTCAATCTAGTCTCTATATTTTGCTAGAAACCCACTAATGAACCTTTGAATCTTTGCTTTCTCATCCCTCAGGTAAGGCACATACCTCAATAGCTCTAGGAACCTACTAGTATACTCATTAGTTGTCATGGAACCCATATGCAACTCATAAAACACCTTAGCTATGTTATCAAAATACATCTCAGACATGTACTTCTTCTTGAATAGTCTCTCGAACTCATCACAAATCAACTCTTCTTCCCAAATTCCCTTGACATTCTTCACATCTTCCCACCAGATATCTAATTTTCCTTTCAGATGGAAGGTGGCTTTTTTGGCTTTCATGTTCTCTAAATGGTTATGCAATCTGAATAATTTCTTCATCCCAAGCAACCATGCCTCTACATATTCTGAATTATTCATCTCTCCATCAAATGTAGGCGACTTGACTTTCTTGAACTCCTTAGGCAAGTAATCACTCCTCCTATAAGGATGATGGCGATGATGACTGTGATGATGTTTCCTGGATGAGAAACTAGAATGATACCCATATATACTAGTCCTCCTATCAGGTGTACCTAATGATATGCCAACTCTGACTATGTCCCCTCTATCAAACATATATTCTAATTGTGACTTCCTACCATATGCTCCATTAGTCTTCTCTTCCTACTCTTAACTAATTCTCAATTATCCTTGTCTCTACAAATCTCGCAAACTATGAAGGATGATTTCATTAGCCTCTACTTTTTTCCCTGAGCCCTTGAAAGTATTTCCTAAGCCTCAACCAACCTGTCATTGTCTGCCTTGCAACTTTTGATCTCTTCCCTCAAACTCCTCAATGTGTTTGTTATATCAGGAGAATACCCATTTCCTTACTACCCAACTGATCTGTAAGGAGAATCACATGAACTGTAGTCTACCATTTTGCTCATCATATTTGATTCTGTTCTTCCTACAAGGATACCATGTCAGTTAAACCCAATAGATACCATAACTAAAATCATACCTCAATGACATTCAAGGGAGGCTTATCTCATCTGAAAAATCAGTCCACATTAGCATGACGTATGTATAATTGTAATCATATGAACATATCAACATCATGCATGACAATACCAACTTCATACCATGACCTCATGCATGACAACCATAAACATGATAATGCATGCATAACCACATGCCTCTTGTAGAAAATCATGTAGATTCACAAGCTAATGCATTTTTCTAAAGAAAAGGACAAGAATCTACTTCTACTCTTTACATCGGAAGCCCATAAACATCGATCAAATAATAATCAATAGAGGAAGAACATCAAGGGCACATAACACCATAAATGTTCCTCGGGTGCTATAGGACCCCCGGGAACTAACCAACTATTCCAGGTGTCCAACCCCTAATATAACTTTGCTTTCAGTGATCTAGACCCCTAATCGCTCCCATGACAAGGCCTCCACGTGACTATAACACTCCAAACGCTCCTACAGACCTGCTTTGGAGTGATTGTAGTCTCTTTCAAGTAGTTTTGTGCCAGTTAGCGCAATATCTAAGCCATCTTTTTAGGACTAGGATCTAGACCTCTTCCCATAACTTAATGAAACTGACATAAATGATAAATAACCCAGAGACAAAGCCTCTAACTCAAAACTTACTCAAGGAATTCACCTAAGCTGGTCTAACCATGACATTTATTCCGTCAAAAAAATAGCGAATATGAAATTTACAGGTCATGAATGCATATGTGGACATAGAGATATGAAACTTATATGGGGTTTACCAAGAAGGAATAATGCCCTCTCACAATAGCTTCCATGATACCAATTAGGTCATGAATTAATTAGCCAGTCATTCATCAATTAAAATATGGTAAGAGCCATACTTAAATCTGTCATAAAACCATGCGTATAACTAGCGTATAACCAAATAATTACAAACGATAGAAAAACCATTAAATCCACACAATAGTAGGTACATTTACTTATAAATACATGATGAATTTAGCTCTTATGAACCATATTCAAAATCCAACCAAGTCAGGGACTTCAACGTACCACCTGACCATAGATTGGGTTGAACCAAATCTTTCTTTCGTCCAATCACACTCGTACCATATTCCACGCATAAATGTGGGATCTCATGGGATAAACCAATCCATAAACAACCAAGGTAATCCATAGGTTAAACCACCTCCACCTTCACGCTACCGTTATCTCGCCTAAACCGGTCCCGACATCACAAAACTAATTTGAGCTTAAATACCTCATAATTCCTTCACTATCCCTTGAGGAATTTCCTATCTCCACCCACCTGTTGAGGGCCTCTCAGACAAAACAATCTCCACTCCCAACCCTTGCGATTTTCCTAAGACCACCTCACCCAGATCCAAGACCTTTTGACAATCCAATGTTTAACCAAGAATGAATCCCATCACACCATGGTTATCCGAAAAATGGCAAGGCAAGGCTAAAACCACTGTCAAATCCCAGAAAACCCCATGCCAATGACAACAAATGAATGAAATATGCACATGCATATATCATTCATGCCAAAACTAGCTAGTAAATCATACATGCAACCTCTTACCTGCAAGTATTCATGTTGAAGCTACTTGATCCAACCTTCCCTTACTTGATCCTTGCTTTCCATTTCTTCCTCGCCATTCCTTTGCTTTCCTTGTCTTTCCTTTGCTTGATTTCTTTCCTTCTCCTCTTGGTGCTCTTCTCCTCTCTGAAATGAATTCTGAAACTAAACTGACAAAAGGCTAGCCAACAAAAGTTGTGAATTCATCCTCACAAGCCTTTTTATTATTGATGCCTCTAATTACTTCATTTTCATTAGTTTTCCTTCAATTTCCTCCTCACATGGAACCTATGACCTTTCAACTTCCTTTTCTCCTAATTTCCATTATTTTCATAAATAAAATACCAATAATTAATTTTTTTTTCCTTTTCAAAGACTTCCATTTCCTTTTCCAATTTCCCCTTAGCCATAATAAACAACAAGTGATGCCCACTAGGATATTTTGCCTAACATTGAACCTAGAATATGTGTCCCATGAATTTGGTCTTATTTTGCCTTTATTAACTTTATTACATGAACTTCTAACATAGGCTTGTTACAATGATATCCCACATTCATGCTTGGAATATGGCACAGGAGTGATTGGCTCAAAGAGAGATTCGGTTTAGCCCAATATATGGTTGGGTGGTACATGGAAGACCCTCACTTGGTTGGTATTTTCATATGTTAATATGAGACATTTCCTTATTACAAGAATTTGTAGTGATTATTTTGGCAATATTATGGCTATTTGGTTATATCTTGGTTATATGATGTGTTGAGAAATGGAAACAAGAGTGTTCAATTTAATTTGTTGTTGAATTAAATTGGAAATTAAATTCGAATTCTATTCTAATAGAAACTTAAAATAGTTAAATTAAGTTTATTAAACTTTCTTAACTTAGGAAATTTGAGTTGGAAATATTTTTGTCATCGTGTGTATGTTCTCCCTACTTTGTATGAGTCCAGTATGAGTTAATTGTGAGTTGTAAAATAGAAAACTCAATTTTATGAGTCAGTTCAGTTAAATTAGTTCTCAAACTAATTGAGAGAACTAATAGTGAGTTAACAATCAATGGTGAAACTAATGATTTCCACCATTGCTACTCTAGTTAACTGAATATTTACTCATCAGAAACTCATGCATGTTGATTCTGAGAAAGACCTAGTTGAGACTAAAGTGCAGGGACAGTGTGCTATTTGTTTTATATTTTTCTGAGTTGCACTGATAGTTCATGCATTCAGGAATTGATCCTTAAGGGATTTCTTAGTTTTTAGAGGCTTTATTTCCATTTAAATACAAGTTATCCTCCATAGGGATTACACATTGGAATAGAGATTTGGAGAGCTTGTGAAAATGTTAATATTTTCCCTTGAGCTTGCTTATGAGTTGGGGATTGAGATTGCTAAGTGTTGGGATTGTTCTAAAGAGAACAAGCATTGTAATTTCATCTTGATTTTGCGGATTAATACAAAACAGATAGCAAGGTTTTGAGCTGTGGCGTTCCCCATATATTTATTGTGTTATGTGCCTTTGATTCTCTTGCTCTATTGATTATTGTTTTCTCGATGTTTATGGGCTTTTGCTATAAAGAGTAGAAGTATATTCTTGTCTCTTGCTTTGTAAAATTGCATTAGCTTGTGAATCTACATGATTTTATACATGGAATCGGAGCAAGATTGTTTTTTGGGTTGAGAGTTTGCAGAGCAAATCTGAAAAATTTTGTGAAAAAATTTCAGAACAAAATTGCATATCTAGATTCCTTGGGAAAATATACCCAAATTTAAGAAAACAATCGGTTGACTCAGAGTTCGGATAAGGGAGATATCATTGATTTAAAATCAGTTCTCTAGAGGAGATTTCGAAGTTTTGAGTTTTTGGGTTACAAGTAAAAGTCGAATTTGCAATACATGCTTCAGGATCGATAGATGACCTTCCATGGGTTGAGGCTTCAGTATGCCTTGGAAGGAAGCTCGAATTTCATAGCCTAGAGGGATAGGATTGAGGTAGTGCTAGAGGACAATGGCTTGAAAGAATTTGTTGAACAAACAATTCCTAAGCCAATAGCTATTGATGCACAGAACTTGGTCGAGTGGAAGAAGTGTGTGGCGAAGGCAAGGCAGATAATCCTTGAGGGAGTTCAAGATCATATTGTCTCAAAACTCCATGGAAAGGAAACCCCACATGCTATGTGGAAAACATTAATGGACTTGTATCAGAATAGCAGTGATCAAAGGAAGTTGGCATTGAAGGATAAGCTTCGTAAAATCAAGATGGAGAAAGGCAAGACGATTCCAAATTACTTGACCAAGTTCACTCAATGTTTGGATGAACTTGGAAGTGTTGGAATCATGGTTGCCAAGGAGGATATGGTGAGCCTTTCTCTTCTTTGACTCCCAAACATTTGGCATATTTATCAGGACTCTGTCAATGGTCGGGATAAGTTGCTAGATTGGGAATGACTATGGTCAGATTTGATGCAGGATGAGATCAGGAGGAACACCAGGGATGGTTCTTCATCAAAGGTTGATGATGAAGAGAACTATGCCTTAGCGATTAAGATGAGGAAGGGGAAGATAAACTTTCCCATTCCAAATCATATTCTTATCATGGAGGTAAGAAGAAGGACATGAAAAAAGTTAAATTCTTTCATTGTCATAAGATGGAACACTTTGCTACAAATTGTCCACTAAAGAAGTCCAAGGAGAAGTCCTCAGGAGGAGTGGTGGGTGAGGCTTTGGCCTCCCAATTCAAATTGGACTTTCCCTCATTGCATGCATGGTGTCTTCAATGATGGGAAGTGTCTGGTACTTAGACAGTGGAGCTTCTTTCCACATGACTAGTGACAAAGAGTTATTCAGTGAACTACAGGAGAAAGATATCAAGATGCATATTGAGATGGGTGATGACGGTAAGTATAGTGTTACTGGTGTGAGCACTATTAATTTTCAGAGGGATCATGTAGCTCCACTCACCTTCAAGAATGTTACGAATGTACCTAGACTAGAGAAGAACTTGGTATTTGTTTCCATGCTTGAGGATAGAGGCTATGATATGATATTTTCGAAAGGAAAGGTGTTCCTTCGACACATAGCCATGAATCAAGTAAATAAGATATGGATTCGAGTTCAGAATCTCTATAATATAAATGCAGAGGATTGTGCTACTTTGAGTTCAAAAGCGGAAAACATGTTGAGCCGAGATGTCGATGAGTTGTGGCATAGGTGATTGGGCCACTTTCATCATGGGTCTTTGAAGATATTACAACAAATTTTTACCGGTCTTCCCAAAGGTACGCTTGAGAAAGTTGATACATGTGAGGGTTATACTTTGGGAAAATACACCAAGTATTCCTTTGGAGACAGAGACAATCAAGAAGAGTCTATTCTCGAGAGAGTCCATTCAAATGTGTGTGGACCATTCTCGACAGCATCCACGGGAAAACACAGGTATTATGTTATATTTGTTGATGATTATTCTCGTAAATGTTGGGTATTTTTTATGCAGAAAAAGGATAAAACTTTCACAAAGTTTTGTGAGTTCAAAGCATTGGTAGAGAAAGAGTTTGGCAATATGGTTAAAGCTCTATGGAGTGATAACGGTGGTGAGTATGTATCCAATGAGATTAAGAACTTCTGTGCATCAGAAGGGATTAAACAAGAGTTGACGACACCCCATAACCCTCAACAGAATGGGGTTACCGAGAGGAAGAAAATGAGCATAGCAGGGGAAGAAAGGGTGATGTTGCATGATCAGGGCCTACCACTACACTTGTGGGCTAAGGCATGAAACACATAGGTTTATTTTCAGAACCATAGCCCACATCATATACTTGCAATGAAGACTCTAGAGGAGGCTTGTTCTGATAAGAGGAAAGATATTGGTCACTTCAGGATTTTTGTGTCATCATTTTATTACCATGTTACCAAAGATGCACAGAAGAAGCTTGAGCCAACAACAGATTTGGGGATATTTGTGGGGTACACTGATACACCCCACAACTATTAGGTGTACATGTCGACCAGTCAGATGATAGTGGTTCGCAAGGATATCTGGTTCGATGAGGAGAAGGCCATGTGAGTACCCCTTGAGAGGGATATTGGGCTACATGTGGATGAGGAGATTTTAGCTCCTAAGGTTGAGGGGCCTCAGATTAATGTGGAGCAACGACATGTAGGGGTTCAAAGAGTGGAGACATCCACTCAAGCAGAGTCTTCCAGAGAGGAAAGAAAGTGCACTAAAGAGCTTGACAAATTGTTGGATGATGCATGGGAGAATGTGGGAGCACCCACTTCTCAGTGCAGACATAGGGGTCACCAGAGAGGTACACTAGATACATGGCACTTATGGGTGCATTTGTTTTGATAGAACCATCTTCCTTTTAGGAATAAATGAAGCAGATGGTTTGGGTTGATGCAATGGTGGAGGAGTATGACTCCATATTTCAAAACAGTGTTTGGGATGTGGTCCTGAGACCGGAGAACAAGTCAGTTGTGAGCTCCCGTTGGATTTGCAAGGTAAAGCAAGCTACAGATGGTAGTGTGGAGAAGCATAAGGCCAGATTTGTGGCCTGTGGTTTTTCACAATAGAGGGGATTGACTATGATGATACCTTTGCTCCTATTGCAAGGTACTCATCAATCAGATCTATTTTGGCACTATCATCAAAAATGGTTGGAAGATCCATCATATGGATGTGAACACTGCCTTCCTCGATGGCATGATTAAGGAAGATGTGTACATAGAGTAGCCCAAAGATTTTGAAACCTTGGATTGTGAATTGCATGTGTTCCAACTCAATAGAGCATTGTATGGGGTGAAGCAAGAACTTCGTGCTTGGTACACCAGGATAGATAGCTACTTCACTAGGTTGGGCCTCATGAATAGTGAAGCGGATGTGAACATGTATCACATAGTGGTGGAAGGTAAGTTGTTGATCATTTTACTTTATGTAGATGATCTTATACTGACAGGTGATGAGAATCTCATCAAATATTGCAAGGAGGACCTTGCAAGAGAGTTTTAGATGAAGGACATGGGGCTCATGCATTACTTTCTTGGCATGGAGGTATGACGGAGAGATGGAGAGTTGTTTGTATCTCAGGGAAAGTATGCCAATGAGATACTCAGGATATTCTGCATGGAGAGAAGTAAACCCATGGAGACTTCTCTAGATGGTAACTAGAGGAAGAAGGATGCTACTTCAAGGTATGTAGTGGAAGCTATTGTTTACAGGTAGCTTGTGGGTTCACTCATGTACTTGGTGAACACATGACCGGATATGTGCTATGCAGTTGACCAGCTTAGTCAAGTGATGGTTAGGCCTACCAAGCTATATTGGAAGGTGGAAAAGCATGTATTGAGATACCTCAGAGGCACTACTCAGTTTGGGTTATGGTACAGACGGTTAAAGGGAGTGAAGCTTCAAGGCTTCACCAGTGTAGATTGGGAAGGGAGTACATCCGACAGGAAGAGAGCATTAGGAGGGATATTTAGTATTAGGTCAGCAGAATTTTCTTGGTATAGCAAGAAATAGAGATCGGTTGCACTTAGTTCGGCAGAGGAAAAGTACATGGACGCAAGTCAAAAAGCATGTGAGGCTATTTAGATGAGGAAGATCCTGGTTGGCTTGTTTGGTGACCAGATGGATCTGACAATGATTTATTTTGATAATGGGAGTTGTATCAAACTCTCTGAAAATCCAGTCTTTCATGATCAGTCCATGAATATTGATATCTAGTATCATCATCTCATAGATTGTGTATTGAGGTGGATCATGTTGTTATATTACATTCCCACGGAGGAAAAAGATGTTGACATATTGACAAAGGCATTGTCAAGATGTAAATTCGAGTTTCACAGAGACAGGATCGGGGTAGCAGATAATCCCTTTCTTGTTGAGAGGGAGTGTTAAGAAATGGAAACAAGAGAGTCCAGTTTAATTTGTCCTTGAATTAAACTGGAAATTAAATTTGAATTCTATTCTCATAGCAACTTAAAATAGTTAAATTAAGTTTATTAAACTTACTTAACTTAGGAAATTGAAGTTGGAAGTCTTTCTATCATCATGTGTATGTTCTCCTACTTTGTAGGAGTCTAGTATGAGTTAATTGTGAGTTGTAAAATAGAAGACTCAGTTTCATGAGTCAGTTTAGTTAAATTAGTTCTCAAACTGATTGAGAGAACTAATAGTGAGTTAATAATTAGTGGTGACACTAATGAACTCCACCAATGCTACTCTAGTTAAATGAATATTTACTTATTAGAAACTCTTGCATGTCGATTCTGAGAAATACCCGGTTTAGACTAGAGTGTAGGGACAATGTGTTATTTGTTTTAGATTTTTCTTATTTGCACCAATAGTGCATGCATTCAAGAACTAGTCCTTAAGGGATTGTACAGTTTTTAGAGGCTTTATTTCCCTTTAAATACAAGCTATCCTCCATAGGAATTACACATTGGGATAGAGAATTGGAGAGCTTGTGAAGAGGCTAATATTTGGCCTTGAGATTTCTTATGAGTTGGAAATTGAATTTGCTGAGTGTTGGGATTGTTCTAGAGAGAACAAGCATTGTAATTTCATCTTGATTTTCCAAATTAACATAAAACAGATAGTGGGGTTTTGAGTTGTGGCTTTCTCCAGATATTTGTTGTGTTATGTGCCTTTGATTGTCTTCCTCTATTAATTATGCTTCTGTTGGAAAGAGTAGAAGTGGATTCTTGTCTCTTGCTTTAGAAAATTTCATTACGTTGTGAATCTACAAGATTTTCTACATGATGTGTATTATTTATTGCTCTTATCATGAATTATTTAGTTATTGATTGGTTGATGAGCATATGGACTAATAAGCATTTTTTTAGCTATTTGGAGGGGGAATAGAGCCTTCTTAGTGATTCTCATATGAGTTTTAGACTATTATGATCATATATGCATTCATGACTTGTAGCTTTCATGTTTTCCATGTGTTTAAAAAAATGCCTAGTGTGTTCTAGGAAATATAGGTTAAGTTCTTGATTTGAGTTTGAATGTTCAACTTTTTCCTCATGTCAATAATTATTCTAGAAAGTCTCAGGAAATTCTGGGCAGTGGTATGGAGGTTGGCCTAGAATTGTGGCTCGAATCTCAAGACTACATCCTCCAAACTAGGCAAGTCTAGTCATAACCGCATGGAGGCAGTGTTGTACATGTATTTGGAGGATTATAACCACACCCATGCCTTAATGCATATGTTTTTGGGTCTAGGTTAGTGAAAAAGAGCCCCTAGCTTAGTGTTTGGTCACCTGGGGTGGTCCTTTGGACCCTAAGTGTCTTGTAGTCTTGAGGGATGATGTGATTTGTCAGTTTGTGGTTAAGTTGTAGGCCCCACTTCCTTAACTAGAGCTTGGAGGTCAGGTCATGTCATAGTAACTCCTTTTCTCATGTTTACCCTAGCATGTTGGTAAAATTGGGTAAATGTGAGATTGGGCATGTTATAGGGTGGTATCAAAGCAGATTATGTTCTCTTTGGGTGATATTTGATACCACAGGGTGGTATCAAAGCTTCCAAGTTCAAACACTTGGACTAGATGGGATAGGTGTATATCGTTATGCATGTATAGCAATTTAGGTATACATTGTGGTGGTCATTATGTAATTTGTGTCATCACGATGTTGTTGGTATGTTATGATGTTGATATGTTGGCTGAGATGGAGCAGGAGATGCAGATTATCAGAGCAGGGTTGCAACATTGGGCCTTGGTATAAGAGTAGATCATCTTACAAGTATTATATGTTGGCATGCATGAATGATTGTTAGTGTTTTTTATATGCATTGTGATTATATGCATGTTTGTCATTCTATTGTTGTTGTGGTTACATGCATTATAAATGTTATTTAATCAGTGCAGTCATATGCATGTGTGTCGGTTAGTCATGCACGAAAGTTAACTTGATGTTATATGCATTGCATTCATATGCATGATGATTATGGTCATTGCAACTAAGATCTTGATGTTTTTATGTATCGTTCTAATATGGATTGGCATGCGTATATGGTTATGGTTATGATATTTAGGTATGAGTTGATATACTTTTGATTGTGTCATACTAATGTGGACTAACTTGTGTGGATTTGATAGCCTCCCCTAAGATACATTAAGGTATGATTTTGATTATGTCATCTATTTGGTTTATCTAACATGGTATGTTTGTAGGAAATAGAATATTAGGGATGAAGAGAAGAATAGTGGACTACGGTTCACATGACTACTCTTACAAGCCTAGCGTGAAATCTACGAAATGGAAAAGTGGCATGCAATTATGTGGTATGTTTTCAGGTACAAAATGTGAGAAATGAAAATCAACTTTTGGCAAGTGTGGTTAAACTTAGAAGAGCTTTGGAGATTCCATTTCCATAGTTAGACATTAAGGATTGGGCCATTATAGTAGTTTCTTCCTTCTAACTTAGTGTGGACAATGGACAGTAAGGGGGTATGTTTACAAGTTGTTTGGATGTTTTATTAATTGCATGATATGAGTACATGTCTATAAGATTGAATGAAGGAATGATCTTGTTTTAAGATGCTTGTACTACACAATATGTGTTGAGACAACTGATATTCACTTGAGTGCAAGTGGGTGATAATTGTAGCACTGTGACTAATGACTATGAGTTGACTATGACATGGTTGTTAGTCTTGGTAAAGGTTGATTTCAATTAATAGACATGACATCTTGATCTTTAGATCATGTGACTGACATGTGTGAATAGTTGCAGGGCAACATGCTTGGTATTAATATGACAAGGTAACAGTTGATTTGTTTATATAACTAATAATTGGGTGTTGTGATAGCACTTAATAAGACTCAATTGTAGCAAGAAAAAACGTAAAATAAAGGAATTGGGTGAGAATTCCTTTGGCTATGTTTGGCAACTGCAATTCCAAATGAATGAGTGCTTTGCATGAATATAAGAAGTCTTCTTAACCTTGATCTTGTCTGACCTTATGTGATCCAAACTTATGCAGGAACGAAATAGAATACAAATATAAACATAAACATAGAGATGCAGTAGAAACAAATATTCATTTCATTAATCTCAAAGAACTGAAAGATGCTTACATAGAGAATGGAAATAAACTAGCTTGAGCGATGGTATCTTATCTCTGAGAAGATATGTGGTGGCTACATGCCTATGAATTATGTTACAATGAGGCTCAAGGGCCTTTTTATTATTGAACAACAAAGGAAAACCATAAACAACCAAAACCATAACTCTCGAAGATGGAATGCCAAGAGTTTGTGGACCTTGTTAGGGTTAGTTGGACAACCAACTTCCTGGGGTCGTAACCTGGTCATATGATCTTTGTTTGGCATGTACAATGCCTTCTTAGAAAGGTATCTCCAAGTACTACAATATTTACGGAAAGCCCCTATCTATGACTATAGGCTTGCTGCGGACCTTCAAAAAATGTCGTTTAGGGGGTCAAAATGGCTCCGGAAGTTTTGGACCTGAAAAACTGCTAAAAATAGTAAATTGTGCTATAATAAGGGAAATTGATGAAACTATCTAGAGGTCTAGGTGGAATAGGAAGGTGGCCACCAATATCCACCTAGATCAATCCTCCCTCCTTATGAAGCAATGGTCCCCATTGAGTGCAAAGCCTCCATGAGGTGAGTAAGTTTCTATTGAATGTGGTCCCTAGTGAACCACTTGCCCTAGTGAAGGAGTTTGACTACTTTGACAACTCGATAGAGTTGGATCCTCTACTAGCGAGTGTTATTGATATGTGTTTCCATGATCCTATCATTTGTGGCATGTTCTATATAACTTGGTGATCCATATTTAAACAGAAAGAAACAAATTAAAGAGATAACCATAAATACAATGATACAGCAGAAATAATACTTCATTTCATTAATGTAAAATATTGAAATATGCTTACAAACAGAAATGGAAA
Organism: Pinus taeda; assembly: GCA_000404065.3. NCBI lineage: Eukaryota > Viridiplantae > Streptophyta > Pinopsida > Pinales > Pinaceae > Pinus > Pinus taeda. Next base: position 60,015 of record APFE030041464.1, read on the forward strand.
TAAACTAGCTCGGGCGATGGTAGCTTATCTATGAGGAGAGATGTGGTGGCTACATGCCTCTGAACTGTCTTATAATGAGGTTCAAAGGTCTATTTATTGTTGAGAAACAATGGAAAACCCTAAACATCCAAAACCCTAACCCTAGGAGATGAAGCACAAAACTATGGGCTCCATTTTGGGTAAATTGGTACATCAACTTCCCGGGGTCGTAACTTTGGCATACGATCTCCATTTGATGCACACAATACCTTGTTAGAAAGATCTATCCGAGGATTAAAACTTTGGGAAGAGAAACATAGGTCCATGGACCCATGTTTCTCCTAGTTTTCCCAAAAAACGTTGTTTAGGGCGCAAAAACGACTCCGGAAGTTCAGGACCTAAAAAACTGCCAAAAATAGTAAATTGTGCTACAAATAAGGAAACTGAAAAAATTAAAAGAAACAATGGTGGGGGTCCAAGTAGAATTGGTGGGTGGCCACCAATATCCACCTGGATCATTCCTCCCCCTTTAGGAAGCAATGGTCCCCACTGCGTTGAGTTCCTCCATGAGATGAGGAAACTTCTGTTGAACTTGGTCCCTGGTGAGCCAATTGCCCTAGTGAAGGAGTTTGACTGCTTTGACAACTCGATACATTTGGATATTCTGTTGGGGAGTGTGCTTGATCTATGTTTCCATGATCCGATTAATTACAGCTTGTTCCATGCAATCTGGATTTAACTCTGTTGGTGTGAGTTGTTCTGCAATGTCAGATGTGTTTGGTAATGGTGGAAAGTATCGCTGAAGGCAGTCCACATTGAACACTGGGTGTAGGCCAAGGAATGGGGGAATGTTGAGCTCAAATGCATTGTCTCCCACAGCCTTGGTAATGGTGTAAGGACCATATCGAAGTGGTCTGAGTGTCCGATAGGCTCCAGTAAGGCGTTCCTCTTGCAAATGAAACCAAACTTTTTTGCTAACCTGAAACTTGTGTGGTGCCTGATGTTGATCATGTCGCTACTTGTACTTGGCATTTGATTTCTCCAGAATGTCGTGGACCTGCTAGCGAATATGTTGGATGTGCTTAATGAAGTTGTTTTCCTTATCTGTTTCAGACTAGACATGAGCCAAACCTACCTTAGTAGCTGCAAATGGCATGGCCACATCAATGAGACATAGTGGATGAAATCCCAAGCCCACTTGAAAAGGGTTGAGGCCAGTCGAGTTGTGGAGATCCCAATTATAACTGTGCTAAGCATAGAGGAGGATATCATCCCATGTGCATGGATGTTTTGAGTTGTACATGCACAGAATGTGTACAATCATATTGTTGACAACCTCTGTCTTGCCATCAGTTTGGGGATGGAAAGTTGTGGAATTAGTAAGTTTGGTGTCCAGCATCGACTAGAGACTGGACCAAAATGTACTAAGGAACCTGCTATCCTGATCTGGGATGATAGATTGTGGGATCCCAAAGTGTACCCACACTCGTTCAAAGAAGAGTTTAACATTGGCTTTTTTTGTGATATTCTTCTTGTAGGCTACCAAAATTCCATCTATGAGAACCTATTGATGACCACAAAAACATAGTAATTTCCATTCTTGGTAGAAGGAAGGCCCAACATGTAATCCATGGAGATGGATTCCCAAGGTCGACTAGGGGTAGGCAGTGGAGTATAGAGGACTTTCTTCTTGATGGTCGGTTTGGTAATGGCGTAGGCATTGCAGGATCTGATGTACTTCCTGACATCCTGTCAAAGATTTGGTTAATATAAATTCTTCTACAGCACTGCCACCATTTTCTCGACCCCAAAATGCCCAGCAGCCAACTGTAGTGTGATTCCCAAACCATCTTAGCATGCTCGCTTGAAGGAACACAAAGGTGACCCAGGTAGCATAACAGGGTATCCTGGAGGTGAAAATCTAGAACATGCTAACCCTCCAAGAGTTTCTAGTATGTGTGGCCAAATTCTGGGTCACTTTTATAGAGAAGTGGCCAATCAAAAGTCTTGTACCCACAAGATTTGAGCACGGTGGTTAACGCCATGATTGCTGGTCGACTGAGGAAATCTACAACATTATTGGTGCTTCCCTTCTTATACTTGATATTCAAATGGAACTGTTGTAGGTATGCGGACCACTTCTGGTGGCGATCATTCTACAACTTCTCTTGCATCTTTATGAACTGTAGGGGTTTGTGGTCTTTGTGGAAGATCATTTCCTTCCCCAAAATGTAATTCTTCCATTGTATGCAGGGCTGCACAATGGAATACATATCTTTTTCATAAGTGGGATACTTTTGGATTGTGTCTGAAAGTGTCTCACTATGATATGCCACTAGATGCCCGTGTTGAGTAAGGACTGCCCCAATAGCATAGTTAGAGGCATCTGTCTCCATCTCAAATGGTTGTTGCAAGTCTGGTAATGCAAGTACTGGTGCTAAGTAGAGGTGATCTTTCAACTTTGTGAATGCCTTCTCTTGAGATTCAGACCAAAATAATTTTTCTTTTGCTCCTCCCTTGGTGACTTGACTCAAGGGCCAAGTGGTATGAGAAAATCCCAACATGAACCTGCAGTAGAAGTTGGCAAGACCCAGAAAGTTGTGGAGCTCTTTCAGAGTGGTTGGAGATGGCCAATACTGAATGACTTGGATCTTGGCTAGATCCACATGCACCCCTTATTCATCAATAATGTATCCTAGATATTGAACTTGTGTCATCCCAAAAGTGAATTTCTCCAAATTAGCACATAACTTATGTTTCCACAGTGTTTGGAGAATCTAACGAATGTGGTGGAGGTGCTCTTCCCAACTCTGACTGAAGATTAGGATGTCATCCAAGTATACCACTACAAATGAGTTGGTGAATGGCCACAAGATGTCATCCATTAGCCTCATGAAGGTTGCAGGAGCATTCATCTACCTAAAAGGCATAACCAACCATTCGAAAAGGCCCTTCTTGGCTTTGAAGGCAGTCTTCCACACATCAAAGGGTTCGATTGGTACCTGGTGATATCCTAACTTCAAATCGATCTTGCTAAAATATTTTCCCCCTTCAATTGGTCCAGAAGGTCATCAATCCATGGGATCGGGTACCTATTCTAGACATTGATCTTGTTCAGCGCCCTATAGTCAATATAGAGTCTCTAAGTCCCATCCTTCTTCTGTACCAACATGATTGGGCTCCCACAGGGCGATGAACTCGGTCGGATATGACCTTTCTGCAGCAGCTCCTTAATCTTCCTCTTGATTTTATCATTCTCCAGAATGGAGTGTCAGTAGATTGGCCATTGGGCAGTGGCACACTTGGGGTCAGATCGATGGAGTGCTTGACCTGACAGTACAAAGGAACCCCTGCAAGGGAGGTAAATGTGTCCTCGTACTCCTCCACGGCCTTGTCCATCTGTAGTTGTCGTGCTGAGGGACCATGTCTAGAGTTCGTGGCCACCGTCTTTTTCTTTCCTTGAGGGCATATCATCAGGAAAAAAAAATTCCTAGTTTTGGAAATGAGCTTACTGCATTGTTTTGCAGTAACCAAAGAGATGGCAGTAGGCGGTGCTACCTCCGATATCTTATACAACTTATTTCCCAAAGTAACAATAACAACACGAGGCCTTGACTCATATACAACATGTTGCTTCTACAAGTATGGTTGGCCTAATAATACATCACAAACATCAAGGGGAGCAACATCACACAATACCTCATCCGTGAAGGGCTTTATGTTGTATGGAAGGTGACACTGCTGGCTCACGCGAAGATATCGTCCTTGGTGAAGCCACCTGATGGTGTACAGTTGTGGATGTGTTGTGGTCGGTAAGCCTATCCGCTTCACGACCTCTACTGAAATGAGGTTTTTTTGTCTCCCACTATTGACAATGAACTATAGTAGGGGAGCCCTGCCCTTTACCCACATGTGGGAGTGGAAGAGGCGCTCCTCCTCCTCTGGATCTTCGGGTTCCTCCTTCTGGATCTTTGTGGTGGCAATGGTGGCATTGGGCTCCGCATCAATAATATACTTCCATTTGTCATTCCCCTTATCGGGTTTTGACTCAGAGTCTAAAAATGCATCTGATTTTGAAGACTTTAGCTTGGCCACTAGTGACTACTTGGCCTGACACTCACTTGTGTTGTGAGTGGAGCTCTTATGGAACTCACACTGTTTTCTCTTTTCCTTATTCTGCTTCGCAGTGTTGTTCTTTGCTTTTGGCTTTGGCAGGTTGTCTTGGGCCACCCCACCTTGGCTTTCTCCTTTGTTCAGTGGTTTGGGGGCGCATTTCCCTTGCTTCGGGTTTGCAAATCCAAAGTCTCACTTCTTCTGTTTAAACTTCTACTCGATCTTGACAACGCATTGGCACATCGTGCCGAGTGAGGAGATGTCTAGGAACTCCATCTCATCTTGGATGTACCTGTGTAGGCAGCCACGTATTTGAGTACCAAATGTAGCTCAGAATCCTTGATACCCAAGTTTGTGCAAAGGGTATGAAAAATATTAGTAAACTTTGACACGTCTTGGTCCCTTCCCTACCGCAGCATGGTCCACTTTATGTATTTATCCTCATATCTTTTGACAGGATAGTACTACTCCTTAATGGCATTCTGGAATGAATTCCAAGTGGGTGCAGCTGAAAAAGTGAGGTCGTACTTTCATCCTTCTGTTCATAGTAGGTTTCCCACCAATCCTTGATGTGAGGGGTGGCTTTGAGAAGAGCGAAAGTAATCTTTTCCAGATCAGAAAAATCATGAACAGAAAAATACCCTTCTAGCATATTTGACCATTTATCTACATCGTCTACATATATCTGACCCTCAAATATGGGAATTTTAAAGTTAACTTGTACCTTAAAGGGTGTGGCGCTTCTAGAGTAGTTGTTGGAAGTAGATGTGTCGCCCCTCGGTAGCAGCTGAAGGATCTAGGCAAAGTTGTCCATCATCACATTCCTTTGTCGCTCGAGGTTCTCTTCGAGAAATATTTTGATAGGATCTCTTGCCCCCTCATATTTCTTTTCATCCTCCATGGGAGGCCGTCAGGATTTGTGAGGTTGCTCTTGCAAAGGTTTGACCAGTTCAAGCCCTAACTCGTTATATCCCAACCTCGTTGGGGACATGCAAAGAGAAACAGAGAAAGAGCAGACCACTCTAATACCACTGATTTGGATTTAAATAGGAATGCAACAAATTACATAGAACCATAAATATAGAAATACAACAGAAATAATACTTCATTTCATTAATGTAAAACACTGAAATATGCTTACAAACAAAAATGGAAATAAACTAGCTCGGACGATGGTAGCTTATCTCTGAGGAGAGATGTGGAGGCTACATGCCTCTAAACTATCTTACAATGAGGCACAAAGGCCTATTTATTGTTGAGAAACAATGGAAAACCCTAAACATCTGAAAGCCTAACCCTATGAGATGAAGCAACCAAACTATCGGCCCGGTTTTGGGTAAATTGGTACATCAACTTCTGGGGGTCGTAACTTTGGCATACGATCTTTGTTTGACGTGCACAATACCTCGTTAGAAAGATCTATCCAAGTAATACGGCTTTGGGAAGATAAACATCAATCCATGTACCCATGTTGCTCATACATTTCCCAAAAAAGTCATTTAGGGGCTCAAAATGGCTCCAAAAGTTCAAGACCCGAGAAACTGTCAAAAATAGTAAATTGTGCTACAAATAAGGAAACTAAAAAACTAAAAGAAACAATGGTGGGGTTCCCAGTGGAATTGGTGGGTGGCCACCAATATCCACCTAGATCACTTGGGTTGAGCTCTGTTGGTGTCATATGCTCAACAATTTCTGATGTGTCTAGCAATGGGGGAAATTATGGCCACAGTCGATCCACATTGAATACTGGGTGGAGACCAAGGAACAATGGAATGTTGGTCTCAAAATCATTGTCTCCTACAACCTTAGTGATGGTGTAAAGGCCATATCAAAATGGTTAAAGCTTGTGGTGGGACCCAATGAGGCACTCCTGTAAATGTAACCAAACTTTGTCCCCCACTTGGAACATGTGTGGCACCCAATGCTGATCATGACGCTATTTGTACTTAGAATTTTCTTTATCCAATATGTCATGGACCGGATGGAATATGTGTTGAATGCATTCAATGAAGTTGGTATATATGTTAGCTTTGGACTGGACATGAGCTAAATCTACCTAAGAAGCTGCAAGTGGTATGGCAACATCTATTGGACAAGGTGGCTGGAATCCCAACCCCACCTGAAATGGGTTGTGTCCACTTGAATTATGGAGATATTTTTTATAGTTGTGTTGGACATAGGGGAGGATTTCATCCCATGTGCATGGATGCTTTTATTTTTACATGGATAGGATGTGCACGATCATCTTGTTGATGACCTATGTTTGACCATCAGATTGGGGTTGGAAGATTGTGGACTTAGTGAGCTTAGTATCCAACAATGACTAGAGGCTTGACCATAATGTACATAGGAACCTATTGTCCTGATGTAAGATAATGGACCATGGGATCCCAAAGTGTACCCATACTCATTCAAAAAATATTTTGGAAGTGGCTTCTATTGTGACACTCTTCTTGCGGGCCACCAGAATGGTCAGCTTAGAGAATATATTGATGACCTAGAAAACACAGTCATTGCCATGATTGGTAGAAGGAATGCTTGACGTGTAATCCATGGAGATGGATTCCCAGGGATGGCTATGAATATGCATAGGAGTATGCAGGCCCTGATTCTTAATTGTAGGCTTGGGAATGGTGTAGGAAGTACAGGACCTTATGTACTTCCCAACATCCTGTCAAAGGTTCGGCTAATAAAAATACTTCTACAACGCTGCCACTATTTTCTATACCCCAAAATGTTCAACAAACTGATTGTAGTGTTCCTCCGAAATCATCTTGGCGTGCTCACTTGAAGGAACATAGAGATGTCCTAGGTGGAATAATAGCATGTCCGAAAGGTGAAATTCTGGAACTTCCTTTCCTTTCAGGAGCATTTGATATGTTGTGCCAAGTTATGGATCACTCTTGTAAAGATGCATCTATCTCGAAGTCTGGTGTCCACAAGATTCAATCACAATGGTCAACGCCATAACCAGAGTTCGAATGAGGTGGTCTACAGCATTATTGGTGTTTCCCTTCTTGTAATTAATGTTCAAATGGAATTGTTACAGATATGTGGACCATTTCTGATGGTGATTATTCTACAACTTTCCTCATTTCTATATGAAATCCAAGGGTTGGTGGTATATGTGGATTACTGTTTCCTTACCCATAATGTAATGATTCCATTATTGGTAGGATTGCACAATGTAATACATATCTCTTTCATAGGTGGGATACTTTCATACTGGACCTAAAAGAGTCTCATTATGACATGCCATTAGATGCCCCTGCTAGGTAAGAACTACACCAATAGCACAGTCGGAGGCATCTATCTCAATTTCAAATGATTGTTGTAGGTATGGTAATATGAGCACTGGTGCAAAGCAGAGGCGATGATTCAACTTGGAAAATGCCTTATGTTGGGATTTAGACCAAAAGAACTTTTCTTTCTCTCTACCCTTGGTGACTTAACTCAAAGGCCAAGTGATATGAGAAAATCCCAACACGAACCTGCAATAGAAATTGGCAAGACCTAGAAAGTTGCAGAGCTCTGTTAGAGTGATTAGGGTTGGCCAATCCTAGATAACTTATATCTTTGTTAGGTGTTATCGGGAAAACTAGTGTCCATTCAGAGCTGCTAGTCCCACTAAGATGTGTAGTTATCTTAGAAACAAACAAACTAAAGTTACTTGTGTTTTCCTTTATGAGAAATAGACGAGAGAGAAGCAGAGAGTACCAACCTCAGTCTTCCGCTTGGCTCCTTGCTTGTTTCCTCTCCCCTTTGACAGATCTTTGTTGCTCCTTCCTCACTTGTCCCACTTCAAAGAACACCTGTAGAGTCAAAGTAGCATAATACCATCAAAGCATAGAGATCTAGAATCATAAACAATATAGGATCAGATATATATTAACCATACAAATGCATATATCAATTTAATATTCAAAGACATACAAGAATATGGAGGAAAACTCAAATAGCTTTATTGATAGAAGTAGTAGAAGAGAGGATTACAACCCATTGATTTGACCCAGCGCCATCCTCCCAGCATGAAAGCCCTTCTTCACCTCATGAAAAGCTAGATCACCCAACACTATGATGTTCCATAAAGAAACCAACAGCACTTCCTTACAAGATACAAAATTCCAGCCTCTGGATCTCTAGGATGAGGGATCCATATATAGATGTTTGCAGGTGGGTGAGTCAGCTTCTAGGTTTTTTATTAGTGTCATTTCTCTGATAGTTCTCAATTCCACTTGGAGGTTTCATGATATCTTACTCATCCCTAGGAAAATTCATAGAGGCAAGTGTCACAGGAGAAGTTTCTGGAAGATTCCATGATCATCCACCTTGTAAATTGCCTCTGCCAATTATCTACTCTCGCCCATTGCACCCCATAGAAGGTATTTTCAGTATGCATCACACCCCCCGTGTGCATTAGGTGGGATGCATCACACTTTGACCATGGAGCAAGTGAGATGGTCCAGTTTGGACCAGTTCTGAGCAGTTTTTCATGGAGAACTTCTAGGAGATGACGTAATCAACTGACCTTTTTCCTTTAGGGTATGAAACAACACTTTTAGGGGCTTAGAAGCCTTTAGTTTATGGACATATAAGATTGGGGTTACAATGCCCAAATATGTCTATAACAGTTGCCCCCTAAAGCATGAGGTCGTAAATATTTTGATGTCGAGTGAAATGCTTTATCATGAGGATCCGAGGTTTTTCGAACTAGAAGGTGACCTGTAATAAGATACAATACAATACATTATCTTCATAATATTTTCATGATCTAGCTGATGCGGGCATTCCCGTGCTCAATTTTATAAATTCATTTTCATGTACATCAAATAGACAACCGTCTGTATGGAAGATTGATGATTCTGGTAGAACCATCATCCTTTGGCTTGGATGATTATCTATGCAGCTATGATGTACATTTGATGTCTTTATTTTCCTAAATATATCGCAGCCTGGATGGATGAAACTAGATCTAGGGTTTTCAAACTCATTCAATCTTCGCCCTAAGTACAAGTCGATCCATGTGAAAAGATGTTCTGAATTCGAACATGGAAAGACATCGCCTGATTACCAGCCAATGATGTAAGTTGTTAACAGGCATGAGAGGAATCATCGATAATGATAATGACCCTCAAGGTACTACAATTCACGTGGTGTGAAAATGGGATTTGACGTTGAACACCACGCAAAATCTTTCAATCGAAGGTCATTGATGTAAACCTGTCGCCGGAAGTGAGAAACTTTTCATTGAGGCATGCAAGCTTCAAAGTACTAAAAGGGTTGTTCCTAAGTTAACTTCTTAGATAATGAGCTGTTGTCGACGAGAAGTGACCCGTCGTAGAAGGGCCTTAATGAATCCCACATCTACAACACGAAATGGAGCAAATGATTTTGTGGAGGTGAAAACGATATGATGATACAAGGTTTAGGGTGGCGGTCATGAAAGAATGAAGCGTGAAGGTATTGCAGCAGATGAGACACAAAGCTGGGTTTGGTGAATTTCTCTGAGCGACTTCTCTTGAAAATATCAACGACACTGAAATGGATTGGTAGCGTTAACCCAAAAAATGAATGGTACGTTGGACCAATGGTGATATGACCGGTGAATGGAATAACCCCAACCGACTCAATCATGGTGATGGAGTGAAAGTGTCATGTTCAAGAGCGACCTGCTACCAATAAATTTTCTTCAAGTTTTCTTCCCAATTTTTCCCCAGTCATTTCTAACCAATACCTGTTTTATTTTTGTCAAGCTTGAGGAGGATAACATATGATTGTTCTATAATTTTCCCTTCGGGCAAACCCGTCGCTATGTTTTAACGAGCCTAGCGACAGTGAAACTCATTCTTTTCTGCATGGACAAGTTTGTCGCTATTGTTTTAACGAGTTTAACGACAAAGAAAACTCGGTCCTTTTCAATTTTAGAGAGTCTGAAAAGAATCAGAAAGGAAACTCCTATAATCCATTTTCGTAATATAATCCCTTAAGTCTAAAAAAGTATAAAATAATTCAAAAGGGATGACTTTTCGATAGTTTTAACGAGCCAAACAAGACAAGCACTCGACCTTTTTGTGCAATGATCCCTCCCTCAAGTCCAAAAATATTAAAATCTAGAGGAGGGATGGCACTTCCGATTAGTTTAACGAGCTGGAGAGGCCAATTGCTCGGCAATACTTTCATATTTTACGAGTCAGATGAAAAGAGCTTAAAGAAGACTCGTTTTTTGAGGAACGAGTGATGATTTCAGATAGCAGCTGGTTCTAGGTAAGGTTTGGAACTTTTCAATCATGATAGTGTAAAGAAGATGGCTAATAGAATCACTCATAGCAGCTGTTCCTCAAAAGGGTTAAACAATCAAATGGAGGCGTATGATCGGCTAAAAAGAGTGGAGGTGATGGTAATAACACAACCAAGGCTCAAAAGCTAATAATTATGCGATCGCAATGGTTATTTACCGGAGGTGGGTTCAATTTTTAATGAGCTTAAACTCTAGTGGAACATATGCTCATTGTTAGGTTTATTTTTTAACAAGCTTGAACTTTGCGTAAAACTGCTCATGCCAGTCATATAATAAGGATGTCTCATCAGTAGGTTCATATTTTAGGGAGCTTTCCCCATTCGCAACTTTGCTCTGAAGCCTTTCATCATGCAAGCTAGGAATGACCAACCTACGAGTTTAAAAGGTTAAGAGCCTACAAATTAACAAAATAAATGGTCACTTTTCACTTGCATGCAAAAAGGTTTGCATGCCCCCAGGTATAGGGAAGTAGATTTTCCAAGTTACCATACAGAAGTTCTTGCATTCACAAGATGGTTTCACTTGTGCAGCAGACAGAAACACTTTCTTGGCTCTGTCCATCGAAATGGACAAAGGTGACTGTTGTCAGACCCAATCACATAACCTTTGACAAGGGAATATTTTTCTAGACTGATCTGTTTTCCTAAATGGACAGGATCGTCATACTAGTCATATATCCTCCGCAGAAACCTACCCTATACCTAAAGTTTTTCTGCCGAAGCAGATCATGGTGCATGCCCCATGGATTTAGTCACATTCACCGAATTACTCGCATTCATCGGATGGATTAACTGGATATTTATGAGACATTCCTTGTGAAAAAAGGCCAGTTACGGATGGCACTTGACTATTAGCTATGTGTGAACCGGGGAATGAAAGCTGGTCTACGAGTTGGACCACTCTGCCTTCATGCGGAAAACACATCACTCGAAAGAGCGAGGAAACAATAGCCCCCATGCTATAAATGTAGTCACGCCCAAGGAGTAGATTGTAATCTAAATGTCCTTGGACTACCATTACATTCAGGTAGATAGTTTTCCTTCTCAAAGTTATAGGAAAACTTGGAAGGATCCCTAACGGTCGACTGGTTCCTTTGTCGAAGCCTGTCAGATTTTGCATCTCAGGCAGAAGCAATGGTGAACCAAGCACTTTCCAAGCAGTTGAGGAAAGGATACTCACAGAAGCCCCTTCATCTATGATAGTACCGACCATGACCATTCTGTAAGCTTGTACTATGATTCGGAATGGTACATTAGATGGTAGATGGGATCTACCTAGTAGATTCCAATCAAAGGAAACAAGTAGGTTTCTTGGAGGTGGGACCGAATAAACGACTGGGTAAACCTTTGACAAACTTGATTCCTGCGGTAAAGGAATGGGTAGATTACCCCCATGTTCATCGGAGTCTGTGTTTATGAAAAGAATTTGAACGGTGTCGTTCTCATTCTCTTTGGTGACTGTATCATCTGAAGGTAGACCTTCTGAAGACAAGACTGGGTCGACTGCCATCTCGACCTATTGACTTTGGTCTGGCATGGACTCAGAGGGTTTATCTTCAATGATAGATGCTTTGACCGACCACAAATGTGTGTCAGTTGGATTTTCAACTAGTGATGGACTCGGTAAGGGTTTCTTGTATCCAGGAGGAAGCCGTAGCGGTGAAGCAGGACAGTGATCCAAGACTCTTTTAGCTTCATCTATGAAGGGACAATAGTGGATGGCATGATCGCCTTCACATAGTCTACAAGGAATTTTAGATCTTCCTTTTTGTCCAGTGACTTCATTTTCACTAGTTGATGATGTACTCTCAACATGATCGTCAAAGGTTGAGGAAACCAGATTGTGCAAGCAGGGAGACCAATCCCTTCAGATCCGCGGGATGCAAGGACAATCTCGATGATAGTGGTCCCCTTTGCAAATGACACGTGGAGATTTAGGTTTGGATGGTACAGTGTGTGGATTTTCGCTAGACGATGCTTGGTTAACCCCTTTTGTCGTTGGCTTCTTCTTCTTCTTCTTCTCCTTCCCTTTCTTCTTCTTCTCAGTTACTTGGTTTTTAGCTTTACTAGCTTCACCAAGCGAAGAGGAAGAAGAAGAGGGAGAAAAAAATGAAGTAGAAGCTTGGGGGGTAACTCTAGTATCATCTGGTTGCTGATTTGATTGCTCAAGAATCACAATGCTTTGAACGACAAAGGTCGAGAAGAGCCATACTGGCAGGCCAATTGTCAATCCTGGAAGGGACAATGTGGCCATATGATGTGCACCAACATCTCCCCAAGAGGAGAAAGGACTAGGATTTCCCCCAAGGGGAAATCCTTGGTTGGTGGACTCCATTTTCTCAAACTAAGATCAACAAGGGAATGGTGAGGTTATTCCAAATTAAATGAATTTTATGACGCTTTGACACAAATTTCTTTTTCAATTTTTAAGAGTCGAGAAAAAGCTAAAGATGACTCTATTCGCCTTCAATTTTTAATGAGCCTGAAGTGACAAGTGCTCAGAAGGACATTTTCTATTAAGGAGTCTGAAAAGGAACGAAAGTGACTACTCTAGAAATCTAGATAGAAGGATTACCAAACCAATCGCAAAACTGCAGAATTCTTTTTACGGTACGGCGGTCAATCTTCTCGAATGCTATGTTTAGTGCATTGTGATCGATAGGGTGGCAGACACGGCTTCCTAAGGATAAAGGATATAGCCTATTGTGG
>APFE030041464.1:73132-121298 GCA_000404065.3 Pinus taeda
TGTCGTCTCAAAGAGGAGGAATCACCCAACCTACAATGAAAGCGATAGTTACCAGGCTTTACAACACTGGAATACGTCTCTAGCCTAGACTTCTAAATGTTGTGCGTTAGGTTCCAAAGCATTTTTATGTTCATTGAAATTTATTTTACAGCTGATCTTTCTTAAGAAGTTTGCCTTTAAGGTTCACCGCATAATGTAGATATAAAACCCCTAAATATGCAATCTAAGATGATAAACAATCGTTTATTTCTCTTTTTGCAATGAAAATCCTAGCTACTAAGGAAAGAGAAGCGAAATTCTTTCAACAAAGAGTAGAGAGCACACACGCAGATGCACTGTCCTAAATCAATCTCCACAAGCAGTCTAAATGCAAATGCACATGCATGTATTTGTTTTCCACTTTCTTAATGTGTGAATGAAAAAAAGAATGTTAAGTACAAATCTAAATTATCTTTTCTTTCAAAGCGACAGTACTAACAATTTTCTTTTCAAAAGACGAAAGGAAGACAAGGACGACACTTTGCGATTTTGAATTGAAAACTACTTTCGACACTTGAAATACTATTAATTCAAATAAAATACAAGAGTAACAGTGTAATCGACTATCAAAAAGAGGAGGATTCTTTTCTTTGATTGAAAACGACACTTGCGACACTTTAAAATCAAAAGATGACAGTTTGATTAAGCTATTGTTTGTAAAGGAGAATTGTAAATGGCGAAAAATACATAAAAACATTCACAATTATTTGTACAATGGAGGCTGAATAATGCAAAGGAAGGGAGTTTCAACAATGGTATACTGATCACAGATAGCAAAACTATTGAATAAAGCTGAAGACAATGAAGAAAAAACCAAAATCTGGAGGCAGAAACAGTCTTATCTGATCATCGCACCTGTAACACGGGGAAACAGGGATGCATCTCACCTACAGCGCACGGGAGGTGCGATGCATCTAGACTATCGAAAGGAGACAGTGCGATGGTGCAGGGACGAGACTGGACTTGGCTTTTGGTCACATTTTGTAGCTTAGTTCAGGGATTTAGGCTAAGCTAATGATAGTCAGTAAATACAAAGCATAGGGGCTGATTTAATGATGTTACTTGAGCTACCACTAGGGCACTTAGGATGTTTGCAAGTCAGGTGTTTAATTCATAAACTAACCCAAAGATTGACTGAAGCAACATTTATCTACTTTGCAGTTGCATAGAAAAAGCAATACGAAGGCTAGCTGGCTTAACTTCAGGCTCCGTTTGTAGTTTATAAAGCAAACAAACTAGAAACAAGCAAACAAGCTATTCGCTCCCCAGTGGAGTCGCCATTTTGTTATCGGGAAAAATAGTGTCCATTCAGAGCTGCTAGTCCCACTAAGGCGGGTTGTTATCTTAGAAACAAACAAACTAAAGTTACTTGCATTTTCCTTTATGAGAAATAGATGAGAGAGAAGCAGAGAGTACCAACCTCAGTCTTCCGCTTAGCTCATTGCTTGTTTCATCTCCCCTTTGACAGATCTTTGTCGCTCCTTCCTCGCTTGTCCCGCTTCAAAGAACACCTGTAGAGTCAAAGCAGCATAATACCATCAAAGCATAGAGACTATAATCATAAAAAATATAGGATAAAATATGTATTGACCATACAAATGCATATATCAATTGAATATTCAAAGACATACAAGAATATGGAGGAAAACTCAAATAGCTTTATTGACAGAAGTAGTAGAAGAGAGGATTACAACCCATTGATCTGACCCAGTGCCATCCTCCCAGCATGAAAGCCCTTCTTCACCTCATGAAAAGCTAGATCACCCAACATTATGATGTTCCACAAAGAGAAACCAACAACACCTTCCTTACAAGGTACAAAATTCCAACCTCTGGATCTCTAAGATGAGGGATCCATATATAGATGTTTGCAGGTGGGTGAGTCAGCTTCTGGGTTTTTGATTAGTGTCATTTCTCTGATAGTTCTCAATTCCACTTGGAGATTTAATGATCTCTTACTCATCCCTAGGCGAATTCAGAGAGGAAAGTGTCACAGGAGAAGTTTCTGGAAGATTCCATGATCATCCACCTTGCAAACTGTCTCTACCATTTGTCTACTCTCGCCCATCGCACCCCATAGAAGGGATTTTCAGTATGCATCGCACCCCCTGTGTGCCTTAGGTGGGATGCATCACACTTTGACCATGGAGCAGGTGAGATGGTCCAGTTTTGACCAGTTCTAAGCAGTTTTTCATGGAGAACTTCTGGGAGATGACGTAATCAGTTGACCTTGTTCCTTTAGGGTATGAAACAACACTTTTAGGGACTTATAAGCCCTTGGTTTATGGACATATAATATTCGGGTTGTAGTGCCCAGATATGTCTATAACATTACGTCCACATGCAGACCCTGCTCATCAATGATGTACCCCATATATTGAACCTAGGTCATGCCAAAAGTGCATTTCTCCAAATTCATACACAATTTGTGTTGTTGCAAAGTTTGGAGGACCCGTCAAATATGGTATAGGTGTTCTTTCCAACTCTGGTTGAAGATCAAGATGTCTTCCAAATACACTACCATGAAGAGTTGGTGAAGGGCCGCAGTATGTCACCCACATTTCATTGCTCTATCGCTCGAGCGCTTCTTCGAGAAACATCTTGATAGGATCTCCTACTCCCTCATATTTATTTTCTTCCACCATGGGAGGTTGTTAGTGTTAGCAGGGTTGATATCTCAAGGGCTCAACCAGTTCAAGTCCCAACTCCTTATACCCTGACCTCGTTGGGGACAAGAACAAAAAACCAAAGAAATAGCAGACCACTCTGATACAACTGATATAGACTTATGCATGAACGAAACATAATACAAATATAAACATAAACATAGAGATGCGGCAAAAATAAATCTTCATTTCATTAATACCAAAGAACTGAAATATGCTTACATACAGAATGGAAATAAACTAGCTCAGGCAATGCTAGCTTATCTATGAGAAGAGATGTGGCGACTACATGCCTCTCAATTGTGTTATAATGAGGTTCAAGGGCCTTTTTATTATTGAACAACAAAGGGAAACCCTAACAACCAAAACCCTAACCCTAGGAGATGGAACGTCGAGAGTTTGTGGGCCCCGTTGGGGTTAGTTGGACATCCAACTTCCTAAGGTGGTAACTTGGTCATATGATCTTCGTTTGGCATGTACGATACCTTGTTAGAAAGCTCTCTCCAAGTACTATAATATTTGTGGCAGGCCTAGGCCTATGACTATGGGCTTGTTGCGAACCTCAAAAAATAGTGTTTAGGGGAGCAAAAGAGCTCCAAAAGTTCAGGACCCAAAAAACTACTAAAAATAGTAAATTGTGCTATAATCAAGGAAACTAATGAAACCAGCTTGAGGTCTGGGTAGAATAGTTGGGTGGTCACCAATATCCACCTAGATCATTATGTGGATATGTGCTAGATTCATGAACATGTATTTGACAGGTATAATAGTTGGTTTCCAATTATGGTTGGATTTGTTAAGGAATTGGAGTCCCTTGAGAGATGATATATGTATGTGCTCAATTATAGGTTAGTATGTTGGGCACAACAAGGTAAGGTAACTGGTATACTATTATATTTATTTATGCACTCACAATTGTGTGTTTATGGTAGTATGATGCGGGGTTTTACATGGAAAAGAGGTTGCCATGAAATCTTGATATTGTTATCTTTATTTATGCATCACAATTGTGTGTTTATGGCAATATGATGCAGGGTTTTACATGGAAAAGAGGTTGCCATGAAATCTTGAAGAAGGATCAGGTTGATATTTCACTTGGAAGCATTGGGAACCAATGGGGATTCAGTCATAGTGTATGTTGAAAGTTTTGTGCTTTCAATATTTTGTGATTTGTTTGTGTCTAAATTGCGGTTTTGTTTGTGTATGGTGCATGGCCATGCCATTTTTTTTTGTAGTATCATATTGTTATTGGTTTTTCATGGTTTTTATTCTTGTTTTCTTTTTTCACTTGATTTTTATGTTTCGAGGGTCTTGGGAATTGTTTGGGAAAAGAGGAATGTTAATAGAGCTCAGGGGGAGCTGAATGAAACTCAAGTAATGTGAGGTCCAGATGAAGCCTATCGAATGTATAAGGGCAACTGAAGGAAATAATATGACAACCAATTGGATTGGTTGGGTCCATTGGGGTAAATGCACAGTGGCAGGATAGTCATGAGAAAGGTATCAGGAAAGGTAAAGTAAATGGATTTGAGGCATCAGATGCCTTGGTTAAGTTGGGAATTATTTTTCTTAATGTTGTGCATGTTGTTCACAAATATATGAAGTTCTCTTAACTTTGACCTTATGATATCTGGTAATCATGTTGTAATTATGATTATGTTGATGTATGCATATGTATACATGTATGTATGTATTCCATTGTCTAACAGGGTCATAATGGATCATGCTTGTGGAGGAATGATTGTTTATGCAAGTGAATGGCACGAATAAGTTCTTGGTATCAAGCAGGCATAGTAGCCTTGACAGACCTATGAGGGTAGTATCATGTGGATATGAATTGATATTATGTGCTTGTACTATGTCTATGTTTATGCGATGGCAGGAAACATTGAAGAATAAATCAGTGGAATGAAAGTAGTGCGATCTACATCTTGCTACGAAAAGCATGGATAAGTAGAAAGAACCATAGACTTGGAATTTGGGTTATGGGTGCACGCAGTAAGTGTTGGGTTGTGTTATATTCTTTCCATGACTAGCCCACGTAGTTAACTTGGGGGTTAGAGGGGGGTGAAGCCGCCCCTTCATTGCGTCGATTTCCTAGTGGGGGGGTCACAAGGGGTTTGAGGGGTGTAGGTCACCCCCCTCTATGTAGGTAACCCTATATTAGGTTGGGCAGACCTACCTATGGTTTTGTGCATGATTTTTGCACATGGTTTTGGATGCGATGGTTTTCGATCCATGGTTTTGGATGCGATGGTTTTCGGTCCATGGTATTGGACGCTTCGACATGTATAAATATGTATTGTAACATTTAAAGGAAAATAATGAAAAATCAAGCTAGTAGTCCCAGTTTTTGGATCCAGGGGAAAATCTCTATGTATATGTGTTTTATGTGTTATGCTCTCTTATTGTTTATTTTTTGTGTTTTAGAATTCGTATGCAAGTAATTTATGTATGGGGTTAAAACCTACATTTGGTATCAAAGCCAGGTTTTTGGCTTCAAGGGGATGCCTTTGTTGCAGAGGGGTTCCACTCGAGCCTGGGGTAGACCCTGTTCAGTGGGAGATCTGCGACATCGATTCTGGTGGTGAAAGAAGATGGCGAGCAGTGGAAAGATAGAGATCAAGAAATTTAATGGTCAATGTTTTGAATTGTGGAAACTCAAGATGGAGGATCTGTTGGTGGATAAAGATCAGTGGATCACAGTAGATCCGGGTACTAAACCAACAGGAGAGTTTGATGAAGAATAGAAGAAGATAAAGGTGTTGAGGATAGATAACAGTGGAGAGTTTTGCAGTAAGGAATTTGAAGAATTATGTAATAAGTGTGGTATACCACGACAAAAGACTAATCCATACACACCTGAGAAAAATGGAGTTGCAAAAAGAATGAACAAGACGTTGATGGAAAGTGCAAGAAGTATGCTCAGTGGTGTCAGGTTAGGACAAGAATTCTAGGCAGAGGCAGTGGAGACGACATGTTACCTGGTCAACGAATCACCTTCATCAGCGTTGGAGGATAAGACTCCACAAGAGGTATGGACTGGTAAGAAACCCTCTCTTTCACATCTGAGGGTATTTGGATGTGATGCATATGTACGTGTTCCAAAGGAGAAACAAACCAAGTTGGATAGTAAATCTAAAAAGTGCATCTTTATTGGGTATAAGGATGGTTCAAAGGGTTATAAGCTTTGAACCTAGTAACAAGGAAGGTTGTGTACAACTGATATGTGGTGTTCAGAGAGGTAAAATATGTTATTAAATATGAAGTCCAACCAGAGGAACCTGAGAAGATAGAGTCTGAGCTTGAGGAGGAAGAATCAGACTCTACAACAAGGGAGGAATCAGAAGATGAAGAGCCACAAACTTCGGGTGTGAGAAGATCAGTTCGATAAATAAGGCAGCCAAAAAGGTATAGTCCATCTACTTTCTGTTCAAATTTTTCTTTATCTATTACTCACGATGATCCTAGAACTGTGAAGGAAGCAGTAGATTCAAAGGAAGGGAAACTTTGGAAAGAGGCCATGGTTGATGAAATGGCATCTTTGCACAAAAATGAGGCTTGGGATATGGTGGAGTTGTCGGATGGAAGGAAACCCATTGGCAGCAAATGGGTGTTCAAGAAGAAGTGAAATGCATAAGGAAAGGTGGAGAAATACAAAGCTCAGTTGGTAGCAAAAGGTTATTCCTAGGTGTCGAGAATTGATTTTGGTGATATTTTTTCTCCTGTTGCTAAGGTAGCTTCTATTAGATTACTTTTATTTGTTGTTGTTGCTTTTGATTTTGAGGTAGAACAAATGGATGTGAAGACAACATTTCTTCATGGGGATCTGGAAGAGGAAATCTACATGAAGCAACCTGAAGGCTTTGCAGTGAAGGGTAAGAAAGAACTGGTATGAAAGTTAAAGAAGTCTCTGTATGGGTTAAAACAGTCACCAAGGATGTGGTATCAGAAATTTGATGCATTTATATGGGGACTTGGCTTCACCAGAAGCAAAGCAGATCACTGTGTGTATTTTAAATTAATTTGTGACCTTGTTATTTATCTGTTCTTATATGTGGATGATATGTTGCTTGTTGGAAATGACAAAGAAATTATCCAGGATTTAAAGACCCAATGGACCTCCAAATTCGACATGAAAGATCTTGGTGTTGCAAACTATATTTTGGGCATGGAAATTAAAAGAGACCGGGAAAAGAGGAAGCTCCAGTTAAACCAGAGGACGTATGTTGAGACAATACTGCAGAGGTTTAATATGCAGGATAATAAACCGGTGAAGGTTCCTATTCCTGTAGGTGTGAGGTTATCTATTGAACAGTGTCCCAAGACACAAGAAGAGGAAGAGGACATGTCCCATGTTCCATATGCAAGTGCAGTCGGTAGGTTGATGTATGCAATGGTTAGTACTAGACCCAACATTGCACATGCAGTGAGGGTATTGAGCAAGTTTATGTCAAAACCAGGGAAGGAGCACTGGACAGCAATGAAGCGGGTTTTCAGGTATTTGTGTAGCACTAGTGATTATGGTTTGTGCTACCAAGGAAGACCAAGATTGGATAAAGTGTTGGATATTCATGGCTTTGTTGATGCAAACTGGGCTAGAGATCTGGATCAGAGAAGATCCACAAGTTGGTATTTGTTTAAACTATTTGGAGGTGCAGTTAGTTGGATGAGTAAGAAACAATCTGTAGTGGCACTGTTATCTCAAAATCAGGCCCTGGAAGGCTACAGACCAGGAAGACTTCAATTAACTGTTTCAAACTAATCTTTTAGCTAAGGCTTAGCCTCCTTAGCCTGAGAGGGCTCTCTCAGAGGATTTAAGAATTTATGATTAGGATTAATATGGTTAACTCTTGTGAAACAAATAGGAATGAGGCTGGTGGAATGAAAATTAACAAGCATCCATTGGGCTTATGGAATCATATGTCATTTAGCATTAACAGTAGAATTGGCTTTGCAATAAAAACAAGGCATTTAGATTTCAATATAAACAGAGTACACCAAACAGAAAAGGACAATCTATGAGTATATGAAGGAAATTAGAACACTCCAAGTGATTTCTAAGTGATAAAATACTCATAATACTATAAACCACATGAAAAGACAACAACAAGGACACATACATTGAAATCTCTATGATTCTTGAGCAGCAGAAGCCATTACTGTATTACCAAAGAAACAGAGTTTTTACATAAGCTTAATAACAGAGATTTTTACATAAACTTCCAACCCTGATTACATTTCCCTTTCTCTTATATATAGACCTGGCTGAGATTCCTCTTTAAACATTAAGGGAACTCGAAATCTACTTCTAATGACATCTGTTTAACTTTTAACTGCCTATTTAATGTAACAAACTTCAACTAGACTTTCTAGAGATTTAAATCAAGTAGGATTCTAACACCATGTTATGCTAATAATAGCCTTGATTACAATGGTTCTCGTTCTTTGACATCTGGTCCCTTTTTGGTTTGGCTGTGATGGATGTTCAAGGCTCCATGTTGGTCTTCAATGTCACATCTTTTCCATTGCCCTGAAACATAGAAAACTACCCCTATTTTTCGGTCTTTGGTTTGCCTCAAAATATTCGAATCCAAAGAACCATGCCCTTTATCTTTGATTATCCAAAATATAACAGATGGCCACGTCTTTGATGTGTTGTCAACCTCTTTTATGTGTGAAGGCAAAAGCTCTTACATGTTGTCTGACATATTTTGGACTGTAGTAAATATGTTCACTTTATGACAGAAAGTTTAGAGTTTGGATTCGAATACATGTTTCCTCCACCTGTCTTGACCTTGTTGAAGGTTGATAGCTTCAGATGATCCCTGGTAGATATTCCCTTTTCAAAATTCTCGCTTTTATTTCAAAAACCGGTTGACTGAGATTGGATTATGAAGCTTCAGCAGTTTCGTAGTGCGCTACGAAACTGCTGAGCGTTAGTCATCATCTTCAGCAGTTTTGTAGCGCGCTACGAAACTGTTGTATTGTTCCAAAAATCACAATTTCAACCCAAAATTTTGCTATTTGATCTCTTTACTGTTTAATCATTCTTTCAACTACTCCAAGACCTTTCAAAACTTAATGGGAACGTTTGATTCTTAAATAAAGATTATACCAAGCAAAACCATCAAAACTTTGAAACATAATCTTACTTGAAATGAGATTTCTTTATGGAGATTCTTTTTGCTGGCTCAACTGTATCTTTAAGTCTTCAATTTGTTTCTTCATTACTTTAATTCCAGACATGAGGTTTGTATTGACTTTTCTGATAAATTGAGCTTCCTTTATGGCAGAAGTAGTCCAGCTACGGAATTGAACACTAAAATAAACCACTTCAGGAATTTGAAATGTTTGGTCCTCCCACCGAGCTTGCATTTGGTTAAAGTAAGCTTCCTTAAATGCAAATTTTCTAGCAGCCTTTTTCAATCTAGCAATTTCGAAGTTGGCCAATCCCAATCTCTTTTCCAAGTCTTCTACATTACCTTCTTCTTGAGTGGCAAATGTTTTGCCTTTATCCTTTCTTTCATGAGGTCGTGTCACCTCTCCTGTTTCATCTGCTCTTGGCGGCAACTCCTGTACTTGTTTGAAGTTCCTCGTTATGGGTCTCCTGGGCTTAGAAACAAATTGATAATCTTGATTATCAAACTTGAGTTTCTTTGAGGCTTTGACCTTCTTAGCCTTCTCTTTTCCTGACTGTATCAAATCAGCTTGAACTAGTGGGGACTCTTCAATGTCAATTGCTTGCATTAAATCATTTAAGTCTCCCTTTGAAACAGGGTTTTCTTCAATAGCCACTGACTTACCTTTTTCTTTTGCCACCGGGCTCCTAATCCTTCTTCTTTGAACTCTTTCACGTATGCTTGATTCATGTGCAGTTTCTTTATCCTGAGTTTTCTCTTTAAGGGACTGCTGGGGTGTATCCTGGATGGTCAGTGGCCTAGTGGATTCCCTTACTTGTTTCCTTTCCTTTAACTTTGAAAACCTTTTGGCTCTTGTTTCTGCTTGAGGACCGGTTGTTGTTGAAAGATCTTTTGCAGCTTGAGGGCTGAGACCTCTCTTGCTCTTTAAACCAGACATGAATATGAATGTGTCCCAGTCTCTGCCTACCTTCTGCGGTTCATGCAGAACAATCAACTTAATCAGGCCATGGTGGAACAATGAAGTCTCACAGGCTTCTTTTCTTAGTTGCACCTTGTCACACATTTTACTTAAGCTGCGGAATAAGTAAAAAGGTAGATCAATAGATGCCTTCCCTGTGAAATGCAATAGAAGTTTAAAATGATACGAATACACTTTGTTATATCTCCCTTCACAGGTCAGGTACTTCTGTATACAAGTGAGCGAATGTGCGTATGATTCTTTGACATGGCTTCTAGGAACAGACTTGCTCAAATCCGAGTTAATGAATTCCTGCTTTAGAAATTCTTTGCATGGGTTCATGTCAAATTTGAAATTCTTGAACCAATTTTCTTGCCCTCTTGGAATCTTCGTAACTGTGGATATCATGTCTAGTGAGACCTGTAATTCCAGCATACCAACCTTTGAGTTTAGTCCTGTAAAATTCAGGGCAAATTCCTTAGTAACTTGTGCATGACCTCCCTGTAGCTTCTTGCAAAAATTCCAACATCCAACTTGTTTAAATGCCTGCTCAACTTCTTTGTTCTTCAAGGTTATGTCTAAACCTTCAGGCTCATTTCTCAAACATTTTCCTGATCTGTGGTCTTTCCTTTCTGCCGATCCCTCCATGAAGATTCAATGAAATGGAGGCTGAAAATGCTAGCACTGCTCAAACTCCAAACTCTGTCTTACTTGAATGGCTGCCTCGCTTGATGACGATGTTTTCAAATTGAAATCTTGTAGATTTGTTTCTCATGCAAGGCCTACAATCATCATTAAAATTGTACATACCTGACTTTCCTTGGAACTTGTATTCCGTGTGTGTTAACGTACCTAGTGGTTGTAATCATGGAAATAAACAGTTAGACATGATATGTGGAGTGCATAAACTGACAATGAATGATGCAACCATAGATTAACTTAACAGATTTGACATTTGGGAAATATTCGCTGCGGAATGCACGAATCTCCGATTTCGCAGCGCGGTCAGTGTAAATTTTGAATTATGCACTGTGAAATCACCTAAAACACATCGTGCTACGAAAACAGCTAAAGGACCTTTGCGCTGCGAAACTGTTTAAAAGGATTTATGTGCTACAAAATCACCTAAAAGGTTTTGTGGAACATAGTAATTTTTAAATCAAACTGACACATGGCTATGAGATCGATGATGAATGAGAATGACCAGTGATGAATGAGAATGCATACTTGACTCAAGACCCCCTAAGACTCAGACTCTGAGGGAAAAAAAAATCAAACTTAGACTAGCACCGACCTTTATCATCAAGCTAGTATGAGAAATTTTGGCATTAGAATTCTTAAGTGATAACAGGCACTATCAACTACAGAGGCGGAATACATGGTAGCCACTCATGCAAGCAAGGAATCATTTTGGTTGTAGAGATTGTGTTCAAGTATGGGGTTAGTACAGGGAGCTATAAGGATAGATTGTGATAGCCAAAGTGCAATTTTCTTGGCGAAGAACCCTGCATATCATTCAAAGACAAAGCACATTGATGTTCAGTATCACTTTGTGAGGGATATGATAGAAGACAAAAAAGTGTTGCTGGTAAAGGTGGAAACTTTGAAGAATACTGCAAATACATTAAAAAAATCTGTGAGCTCTGAGAATTTCTCTTGGTGTAGAGAAACAATGGGCATTACAGGGTTGGATAAATGACTAAGATCTCTTGTGGCCCCCTGTGGAAAGAAAACAACAAGTGGGAGAATGTTGGGTTGTGTTATATTCTTTCCATGACTAGCCCATGTGGTTAACTGGGGGGTCAAAGGGGGGGCGGATCCCTCCCTTCGTTGCTCCAATTCCGTAGTGGGGTGGGGTCACAGGGGGTTTGAGGGGTGCTAGTAACCCCCCATTGGACCCTAGATTAGGTTGGGCAGACCTACCTATGGTTTTGTGCATGATTTTTGCACATGGTTTTGACGCGATGTTTTTCGATCCATGGTTTTGGATGCAATGGTTTTCAATCCATGGTATTGGATGCTTCGACATGTATAAATATGTATTGTAACATTGAAAGGAGCATAATGAAAAATCAAGCTGGTAGTCTTGATTTTGGGGTCCAGGGGAAAATCTTTGTATATATGTGTTTTATGTGGTATGCTCTCGCATTGTTTATTTTCTGTGTTTTAGAATTTGTATCCAGGTAATTTCTGTACGGGGTTAAAACCTATGGTAAGGAATGAGAAATACATTAGAAGCAAGGTTTCTTGGTAGAGACAATGTTGTCTCCATATGTGTAGGTGGTGTTGTGTACATGTTATGCATGTGGTGTTGTGCACATGTGGTGTTGTGCACATGTTGTACAAGTGGTGTTATGTACATGTTGTACATGTGGTGCTATGTACATATGGTGTTGTGTACATGTTGTACATATGGTGTTGTGTACATGTTGTTCAGGTGGTGTTGTGTACATGTTGTACATGTGGTGTTGTGTACATATTGTACATGTGTTGTTGTGTGCATGTTGTACATGTGGTGTTGTGTACATGTGTGTTATTGTGTACATGTTGTATATGGTGTGTTGCATACATGTGGTATTATGTACATGTTGCACATGTTGCATTGTACACATGTTTTTTTGTGTTACATGAATTGTGTAGTTATTGTATCATGACATGTGTATTCATCGTGTCATACATCGGGTGTAGGTGTATGTGTTTTGTTGTACACTAGGTGTAGGTGTATGTATTTTGTAATGTTGTACACCATGTGTGGATGTATGTGTTGTGATGTACACTGTGTGTACGTGATTAGAGAGAAGAGAAGGCACTGGGTGCTTCCGAGTTTGGCAACAGATCCAGTGTGTGTATGGAAAGTACAAGAACAAAGGTAGAAGCAAAGAATTATTCAAAGGTTATGTATCAATATTTTATTTTAAATTTAATTATGCATGTGATATATGATTCTGATTTATGATGGTTTAGTTTTGAGCTAACAGGATGTGATATGTTTATACATGATGATTTGATCAAAGGGCTAGTTTGACTTGTTGCGACATGAAGTAAACAGATTTGCAGGAAAGCATGGAAAATGCTCGGTTTGGGTGGTTGGAACTGGCTACAAGAATGTTAGCAGCAACACTGAAAGGAACATGCAACAATATGATGGTAAATCATTCAGGAGCAGGGCCATTGTGGGACTTTGGCACCCAATAGTGTCCATTGATTTCCATGAGCATGTTATGACCAGTATGATGGTTTTTAGTAGGGATACACCTTGGTTTTTTGGACCTTCTAATGCAAGGAAACCTTGGCAAGGGGTGGATTGCTCAAGGACTGTGTAGAAGAGAAGGGGATTCCGATATAACTTGGAAGGTGTGTGACTACACGAAAGGGGGTGACCAGATTTCCCAATGGACTATGTAGCAGAGAAGGGAAGGTTGGGGAATGAATTTGTTTTTGTAACCATCATTTCCAGATGGAATTATAAGCACATTCGCAGTGTACCCTAGAACAATGAGTTGATAACTATTCACTGAGAGAAAAATTAGTGCAAAGATTGTAGCACTAGACATTGGATGCACGTTTGACTTTGGCATTGAATTTTGGACCTCCTGGGAAGGAGGTGAATCCTGGTACTACTTTTGAGGGTGGAGGTGTGAGCCTCTGGATTCACTTGTTGATTGATCCAGGCATTGCACCCTTTTATTTTCTAGTTGAGAAAATGTGCATAATATTGTGAATAATGTATCGAGTTGGATTTATAAAGTTCCATAGACAATGGTTATTTGTTGATTGAAGCAAGTGTGCATGAGTATATATGTGGTTGTTATTGTAAATATCATAATGAGTTGTGTTATAAAGCTCCAGTAAATAGTATGATTGTCATGTTTTGAGTAGTTTTCATTGTAAATACTGCATCGACCTATGTTATAAATCTTCATAGGTAGTATGTTTTGTTTTTAGCGGTTTTCTAGTTATAGGTGTCATAGAAAACCGAGGACAGTGTTCCCCTAAGGGGGAGGGGTTTGTAACATCCCCTGATTTATTTTCCATGTGAAAAATATAAGACCAAGGTTATGGGACATGTATTCCAAGTTGAATGATGGGAAAACATCCTAGTGGGGATCACTTTCTCTTTAATCAATGGCTAAGGAAATTGGAAAAGGCATTGATAAAGGAAAAGAGGCATTAATTGGCATTTTATTTATAAAATAAAGGAAAATATGAGAAAAGTAAGGTGAAGAGACATAGATTTGCATGCAAGGGAAATTAGAGGAAAAATGAAGGAAAATGAAGAAAATAGTGGCCTCAACGATAAAAATGCTTATGAGGATCAATTGATGGATTTTATTAGTTTAACCTTTTGTCAATTCAGTTTTGGAGTTCTCATACTCTTGCACACTTAGAGTATTCTTGGAGCAATTTTGGATAACTTTGGCATACATTTGATTTAGAGAATGAAGGAAAAGGAAAAGCAAGAACATGCAAGGAAATACTTGGATAAACAGCTATAGTTGGATTGCTTTGCAGGTAACAGGTTGTATGTGTGATTTCCTTGTTGATTTTTGGATTCATGGTATATGCATATGATTTTCTAGTTATGTGTTGTCATTGGCATGGAGATTTTTCTGGAGTGGCAGTGGTTTTAGCTTTGCTTGCCATTTCCTCGATATCCATGGTGTTGTGGGTTTTTCCACTTATTTTTTTTTATTGGTGCTCAAGTTCCTTATGGTTGTGGGTTGGAACAAACATTCTAGAAGCCTTAAAACAACTTGGGTTGAGTTACTAGTCCTGAAGCCTAGGTTGGGAGAAATGCTTTGGACCCTTTGTGGGTTAAGTTACTAGTCCTTCATGCCAGGTTGGACAAACGCTCTGGAATCCTAGAAGGTTGTGGGTTAAGTTACTAGTTCCTCGATCCCTAAATAACCTAGGTAGAGACCAATCTGATTGGTGCTAGTGATGTACAACTGTAGAGGTGGAAATCATTGGTTGAGGGTTGAGGTGGTTGGCCTCTGGAAACCTTGGTTTGGTTTTGTTTTTGTTTAATCCATGAGATCCCACATTCATGCTTGGAATATTGCACGGGGGTGATTGACTCAAAGAGAGATTTGGTTCAGCCCAATCTATGGTTGGGTGGTACATGGAATTCCCTGGCTTTGTTGGTATTTTCATATGTTAATGTGAGACATTTCCTTATTGTGATCTACAAGCATTTGTAGCGATTATGTTGACAATATTATGGTTGAGTTGCCATGGTTTATATGCTAGTTATTTTTTGGTTATATGTTGGTTATATGATGTGTATTATCTATGGATATTGTCATGAATTGTTTAATTATTAACTGGTTGATGTGTATATGGACTAATAAGCATTGTTGCAACTATGTGGAGAAGGCATAGAGCTTTCTTGGTGATTCTCAGATGAATCTCAAACTATTATGATGAGATTTGCATTCATGACCTGTATCTTACATGTTTTCCATGTGTTTAATGAAATGTCATATGTGTTTTAAGCAGTCTAGGTCAAGTTTTTTATTCAAGTTTGAAGGTTTAGCTTTTTCCTCATTTCAATAATGATTTTGGAAAGTCTAAGGCAGTTCTGGGCAGTGGTATGAAGGTTGACCTGGAATTGTGGCTTAGATCTCGGGACCACACCCTCTAAATTGGGCAACCTGGGTGACAACTGCATGGAGGCAGTGTTGTGCATGTAGTTGGAGGCCTATAACTGCACCCAAGCCTTCTCATGCATGTGGATGGGGGTCTAAGTTAGTGAAAAAGAGCCCCAACTTTGGGTTTTGTCACTTGGGATGATCCTTTGGCCCCTGAGTGTCCTTTGACCCTGAAGCATGATGTTAGTTGTCAGTTTGTAGGCCCCACTTCCTTAACTAGAACTTGGAGGTCAGGTCATGTCATAGTAACTCTTTATCTCATATTTAACCTGATAAGCCGATAAAATTAGATAAATGTGAAAGAGAATATATAATATTTACATTACTTAAATCACGTTTTTAAATATATATATCAATTCAAAACACTCAAAAATTTCAAAACAAACTCTAACTATACAATATCAAGAACTAAAATTTACAATTCCAAAATTTATAACTAAAGTGTGAATAAAATACAAAAAAATTAACAACATAAAACTTTAAAACTATCCTAAAAACAAATATCTAACAACAATATACCTCATCATAAAAATTTATCATTATATACTAACTAAATATAAATATTTAACCAAAACCCAAATTAAAATA
This sequence comes from Pinus taeda, assembly GCA_000404065.3. Classification (NCBI taxonomy): domain Eukaryota; kingdom Viridiplantae; phylum Streptophyta; class Pinopsida; order Pinales; family Pinaceae; genus Pinus; species Pinus taeda. Next base: position 89,178 of record APFE030041464.1, read on the forward strand.
TCTAACAATATATTCTAAAAACCCAAATTAAATTATATATATTTTTATAAAACTACAAATATTTTTACTTGAGAATAAAATCATAACCTTATATTGTATATGATTATATTCTTACCCAGATTAAAACTGATATTATAATTTTTATAAACCAAATGTTTTTCATGAAAAGTAATTCATAACCTTATATTATATATATTATATATTACATGCTTTCTTTCTTCCTAATAAAAAATCATACCCTTGAATAAATTAGAGGAGTGGTTTATCAAAAAAAATCCATTTAACCTTATTTAAATATAATTTTTGATAAAATTAATAAATATGATTTTTTTAAAAATTAAAGTAATTAACTTTATTTTCAAATTAACCATATAAATATAAATGCCATAATAAAACCACATTGAATGAATGTTTGACTAAGTACATACATCATCAAAACTATGTAAAGGAACATTAAAAATATCAACAAAGAATCAACCTAATCAAAAATCAAATATCTGACAACAAAATACCTCACCATAAATATTTATCAAATAAAAATATAATAACACCAAATCATAAATATCTATGAAATAAAGATATAATATCTCAGCATGTGAGAATGGAACTCTCAACCTTCTATCGATACAGATATTTAATGCAAACTCGAATTAAATTAAAATGTCCAACAAAATATCCACATCCACATCATTACTAATTTTGATTTGGCACGTAAAGTGCAACCTCAATGTTGTTGCATGTCAAAGTAAATGTGTTTTGCACGGCAAAGAGTGTTTGTCTTCTGAATTTCTAACACGTGAATCGAGATAGCAATGTGGAGAGAGAGGGTAAATAGAGTTTGTCTTTTGAATTTCCAACACGTGAATCGAGATAGCAGTGTGGAGAGAAAGGGCGAACTAGCAGTGTAGAGAGAGAGGGCAAATAGAGTTTGTCCTTTGAATTTCCAACACGTGAATCGAGATAGCAGTGTGGAGAGAAAAAAAGAACGCTATTTACCGCACATGTCAGAGCGCACTTATTTTATTAAAAAAATGGAAATAAAAGTTTCCATAAAAGCATCATGTAAATGTTGAATCACGAATTCCACTTGTGTTGTGGAAGCATCCACAATTTATGTGGGATCACGTTGGGTTGTTGAATCATCATTTCCCGCCTCCTGCACAGTCAAAATGTCGGGTAAAATGTTGTTTTCCATTTCAGTTGTGTTTGTAATTCTATGCTTTCAATAATTTGATAGCCTTTATCTTTATTGACAGCAACTTATGGTAATATTTTAAAATTAAAGTTTCAATAGTAAATTCCTATCATGTGCATGAAAGCTTTTAACACCACAATCATTGCGATATATTGATAAGTGCCTTTTTTTAATAAAGATAATTGTCCTTTTCAAATAGTGGTTTATTAGAGTCAGACTTTCCCCAACTTATATATATATGTGTAAAAGGTAGAATATGTTATAAATTAAAAAGTAGAGGAGACTTACTCATTCAAAGTTTTGTTATTTCATAAGTAAGTGGCATGGTTGTTTCTATTGTATTCATACGGAATTGTTGAATGCCCCATGGTTTTTTCTTTTATAACTAATTCATTGAGAGTGAATTACTAGGTTAAAGAGAGAAAGAGAAAGAATTTTTGTAGTAGAAAGAGTGAAGTTTTATAATGATTAACAAATTGGATGAAGTTAAAGATCTCAGACTTTTTTTCCCATAACTAAAATGTAACGATCTCTGACTTGTTTCCCATAACCAAAATGCAATGGGATTGGACGACTAGGGAACTCATGGAAATTTCGTTTTTCATGAGCCTTGGATGCTAAGAGTGAGAATGAATCTTGATGGGATTGCAATTAGCTTTGTTCTCCTTGAATTGAGGTTTGAGGCCATTGATCCTTGCTTCATGGTTTTTCAACATTTCAAATATCTATGTAATCTATGTTATGGAAATGAAACACATCCGCTATTCTTTTGTTGATCGGTACAAGAATTCAAACTAAGTTGTGGCACTAACAATGTACTAAGGCACTCATTGAGAGACCCATGTTGTTTCTTCCCCTTTGATGACCTGATTTAGGTAGCTAATGAATGGAGGGGGCCAAATCCTTAGGCAATTCTTGTAGCCATTTTCTACCCTAAAGCACCCATAGCCATACAGGAAACCTTTGCAACACAACTAAAGGAATTTAGATGGGAATAAACTTGGACCGAATGTTTGAGATGGACAAGAAAGTTAGAGATAACATGCCCTAAACTGAGCTGTCACATAATTGCCAATGTTGGAGTTGATTTCATGTTAGAGGAGGGATGAGGGATGTTGAACAAGACAAACACGAACTAGAACAAGCTTGAACCAATGAGAATTGCAACTAAACTAGGATAATGGACCAAGTGCTTTTTCAAGATCAACTACCATGGGAAAAATCCTAAATGCATCCCATTTGAATATAGAGAGGCAATCCTAAATAGGAGAGGTGATAATGAGGGGCACGAGAGGGTGGTTCAAATGCCTTATTTACCACCTTCTTCCTAATATGAAATATATGTCCTCATTGTATTCCTTAATATGAATTTTGTCGATACCAATGAAACAATATGTGGGGATTTATGGATCTTATTACTCATATTCCTAAGAATTAATTAATATTATTCTCGTTTTCCTTCCTGTTGCCAAGTTTACTAGCCTAACCAACTCTTTATTTTTATGTCTAGGGATTTGGAAGTAGGAGATTGAGGTACAGATCTTATTACTCATACTCTTAAGAATTAATTAATATTATTCTCGTTTTCCTTCTTGTTGCCAAGTTTACTAGCCTAACCAACTCTTTATTTTTATGTCTAGGGATTTGGAAGTAGGAGATTGAGGTACAGATCTTATTACTCATATTCCTAAGAATTAATTAATATTATTCTCGTTTTCTTTCTTGTTGCCAAGTTTACTAGCCTAACCAACTCTTTATTTTTATGTCTAGGGATTTGGAAGTAGGAGATTGAGGTCATGCCACCTTTCTCTTATCAAATTCTCTCTAATATAGATTCTGACTTGTAATCATGAGAGGATTGATTGAAGATAATAACTATGGCAAGTAAAGAATCTACTAATCTTTTGCTAGCTTTATCCCATAAAGTAAAGCATATGCTATGTCATTGTTTGTTATTGATTATCCCTAGGCTCCATGCATATCATACATGATTGTCCCTATCAAGCCCACGAGTCGTGACTTGCGATGTGCGATGAGTTGGGTGAGCGCTCCCGGTTATGTGCGACAATCCGGGTGAGTGACGAGTCGACGGTGCAATGAGTTGGAGAACGGGCGCGTCGAGTGCGACATTTTGTGTGACGTTGGGATGAGTTGGCTTAGTGCGATGAGCCAGCGAAGGTGTCAAAAAACTGAGATTCAGGAATTTGACTATGTATGTCGAACTTCATGAGAGGACGACTTATACCATGCGAGTTAGGCATGTGGACCCGGCAGGGCGATGGTATGGGCGGGCTGACGGGCGAAGTGGGTGAGCTAGCCGAACGAGAAGTCGACCTGGGCAGGCCGACCCATGATTCATCCACAGTTTAGAATATATATTAGTGAGTTTTGGATGGAGGATATACATTCAAAAAAAAAAACTTTAAGTCTAAAAGGGCGAGCTAAGAAAGAGATAGCGCACTGCAGTTGGGCACATAGAAGAAAGACGAAGTGTAGACGAGTGGTCAAGACCGAAGCACGAAGCCAAGGTAAATGAGCCGCAACGAGGTGTTGGCAAGTCGAACCGCAGGTGATCCAGGTGGATGTTGGTGGCCACCCACCTATCCCATTTGGACCCCTACAACTGTCTCTTCAGTTTTTCAATTTCCTTAATTGTAGCACAATTTACTATTTTTAGCATTTTTTCGGGTCCTGAACTTCCGGAGTCGTTTTGAGGCCCTAAACGACGTTTTTTGGGAAATCTGGGAGCAACATGGGTCCATGGACCAATGTTTCTCTTCCCAAAGTTGTAGTGCTTGGATAGATCTTTCTGACAAGTTATTATACGCATCAAATAAAGATCGGGTGCCAAAGTTACAACCCCAGGAAGTTGATGTACCAACTTACCCAAAACGAGGCCCACAATTTGGCATTTCATCTTCTAGGGTTAGGATTTGGGATGTTAAGGGTTTTCCATTGTTTCTCAACAATAAATAGGCCTTCAAGCCTCATTGTAATACAGTTCAGAGACATGTAACTACCACATCTTTTCTCAGAGATAAGCTACCATCACCCTAGCTGGTTTATTTCCATTTCTTTTTGTAAGCATATTTCAGTATTTTACATTAATAAAATGAAGTATTATTTCCGGTGCATCTCTGTGTTTATGGTTATCTCTGTAATTTGTTGCGTTCCTATTTAAATCCAGATTAGTGGTATCAGAGCAGTCTGCTTTTTCTCTGTTTTTTTCATGTCCCCAACGAGGTCGAGATATAAGGAGTTAGGGCTTGAACTGGTCGAACCTTTGCAATACTAGCCTCGCAAATCTCGACGGCCTCCCATGGCGGATGAAAGGAAAGACGAGGGGATAGGAGATTCTATCAAAATCTTGCTCGAAGAAGCCCTTGAGTGCCAAAGGAACACGATGATGGATAGCTTTGCACAAATCTTTCAGCTGCTAACCAGAGGCGACACATCAGCTTCCAACAGCTACTCTGGAAATGCCACACCATTTAAGGTACATGTTAATTTTGAAATCCCCATCTTCGAGGGTCAAATAGACATAGATGTCATAGATAAATAGTTAAATATGCTAGATGGGTATTGATCTGTTCATGAATTTTCGAGTCGGGAAAAGATTGTTTTCGCTCTTCTCAAAGTAGCCCCCCACGTCAAGGACTGGTGGGAAACCTACTACGAGCAGAATAATGAAAGTACGAGCTCACTATTTTCAGTCACACCCACTTGGGATTCATTCCGGGATGTCGTCAAGGAGTAGTACTACACTGTCAAAAGCTATGAGGACAAATACATCAAATGGACCACACTGCAGTAGGGAAGGGACCAAGATGTGCTGGAGTTCACAAACATTTTTCATACCCTTCACACACAGTTGGGTATCAAGGACTCTGAGCTACATTTGGTACTCAAATACTGCGACTGCCTACACATATACATCCAGGAAGAGATGGAGTTCCTGAACATCTCCTTGCTCAGCACGGCGTATCGATACGCTGTCAAAATTGAGAAAAAGTTCAAACAGAAGAAGCGAGATTTTGGATCTGCAAATCCGAAGACCAAAGGACAAAGCCAAGGTGGGGTGACCCAAGACAACCCATCGAAGCCACAAGAAAATAACAACACCATGAAGTCGAAGGACACAGGAAAGTGGTGTGAGTTCCACAAGAGTCCCACTCATAACACAAGTGAGTGTTGGACCAAGCAATCGCTGGTGACCAAGTTGAAGGAGTCAGAATCAAATGCATGTTCCGACCCTGAGTTAGAACCCGACAAGGGCAATGGAAAAGGGAAGCGGATCATTGATGCGGATCCCAGCGTCACTGTTGCCACCACCAAGATACAGAAGAATGAGCCCAAAGACCTAGAGGAGAGGAAGCGCCTTTCCCACTCACAGATGTGGGTGAAGGGTTCGCTGCAAGAATTCATTATCGACAGTGGCAGTGAAAAGAACCTCTTTTCGCAGAGGTCGTGAAGCAGTTGGGCCTACCGACTACACCACACCCGCAGTCGTACAGTATCGAGTAGCTTCATGAAGGACGAGATCTCAAAGTTCGCCAGCAGTGTCGCCTTCCCTACAGCATCAAGTCCTTCACAGACGAGGTATTGTGTGATGTTACACCTCTGGATGTTTGTGATGTACTATTAGGCCAGCCATACTTGTGGAGGCGACATGTTGTGTATGAGTCAAGGCCTCACGCTGTCATTATCTTTTTGGGTAATTCATTATACAGGATACCGGAGGTAGCCCCACCTAACACCACCTCTTTGATCACTACCAAGAAAGGTAGCAAGCTCATCTCCCAGACTAGGAAATTCATTTTTTGTTTGGTTCGCTCCCAAAGTAAGGGGAAGATCATCACCACATCCATGACCCTTGCGAAGGGTTCCTCCACGAAGCAACAGCAACAAAGGGATACGGTCATGACAGAACGCATGAAGAACTTCTCCTCACCCAAAAGGGTACCACATAAACTTCAGGTGGGCAACAAATTTTGGTTGCATCTGCAAAAAGAACGCCTTACAAGAGCCCATCAGAAGCTCCAACCACGCTGACATGGTCCTTACACCATTACTAAGGCTGTGGGCAATAATGCGTTGGAGCACAACATTCCTCCATTCTTTTGCCTACACCAAGTGTTCAATGTGTACCACCCTTGACCATGCTTCCCACCATTACTAGACACATCCGAGATTGCAGAATAGCTCACCCAGGAACAAGTTCAGCAGATGGAGGAGCTCAACACAATGGGGACCATTGCTTCCTAAGGGTGGAGGAATGATCTAGGTGGATGTTGGTGGCCACCCACCTATCCCATTTGGACCCCCACAACTGTCTCTTTTAGTTTTTCAGTTTCCTTAATTGTAGCAAAATTTACTATTTTTAGCAGTTTTTCAGGTCCTGAACTTCCGGAGCCATTTTGAGGCCCTAAACGATATTTTCTGGGAAATTTGGGAGCAACATGGGACTATGGACTGATTTTTTTATTCCCAAAGTTGTAGTGCTCGGATAGATATTTCTAACGAGCTATTGTACGTGTCAAACAAAGATTGGGTGCCAAAGTTACAACCCCAGGAAGTTGATGTACCAACTTACCCAAAACGGGGCCCACAGTTTGGCATTTCATTTTCTAGGGTTAGGATTTGGGAAGTCAAGGATTTTCCATTATTCTTCAACAATAAATAGGCCTTCGAGCCTCATTATAACAAAGTTCAGAGGCATGTAGCTGCCACATCTATTCTCAGAGATAAGCTACCATCGCCCTAGCTGGTTTGTTTCCATTTCTGTTTGTAAGCATATCTTAGTATTTTACATTAATCAAATGAAGTATTATTTCTGTTGCATCTCTGCGTTTATGGTTATATCTGTAATTTGTTGTGTTCCTGTTTAAATTTGAATTAGCAGGTCGGGCAGGTAGGTAGAAACGCAGGCAAGTCTGGCAGGTAAGTTGGGTCGCAGGTCGGGTGGGCAGACGAACCACAGGTCGAGTGGGTGGGCGGACAGAACCGCAGGCAACCGGATGGGCGGACAAAACCGCAGACGGACGAGCGAACTGGCAAGTTGACACGGGTACGCAGATAGGTGAGTTAGACAGCCGTGGCGACGAGTCAGTTGTGTGACCCTCGTTTGGGCGATGCGCCTATAACACGGTGAGCGCGGGTTGGGTGGAATGACCCGGTAGGTAGGTGCGCCTGTGGTGAAGTAAATGGAGGGTCCAGGCGAGCAAGCACGAGATTGTTGACACGACTGAATGGTGTGTGGGTAGGCCGCGTGTGTGCACCGAGTGGGCGACACGCTGGGCAGAGCTGCACAGCGAGTTCAGTGGTGGTTTGAATGGGCGGACGTGTGGACAAACCCGGTGAATGAAGAGTTGGGCTAAACGGTGGAGGGTGACCCGGTGGGTGCCTTTGCCCGGTGCGTTGGGCGACTTGACCCGGTGAAGGGCGAGCGCATCCGAATGACAGTTTGGGCAGGCTACACAGTGGTGCAGGTCGAGTTGGAGAAATTAACTATTATGTGGGCATGAAGTTGGGGTTTCTCTCCAGGTGTTAATTATGTATAAACTGAATACTGTCATTATTATTGTGGGAAGACTCATTCTTCAGGGAGTTGCCTCTCCCATTATTTATCCATTGTGCATATGTGTTAAAATAATAATGATGATGAAAGACATGTAAATGTATGTTTTCCATGGTGCTTATGAATGTTATACTTAGAAAGTGAAAAATAAACTAAGTATGAAATGTTAGGCGTAGTCCACACTTGAAAGTATTGGTGAAAAGAAATCGGGTGGTGGTGCCGCACCCCCCTTCGTGCAGTTGAAAAACCACTGCCAGGGTAGGGGCGTGACAGTCCCCATGGTGTTGTAGATAACCCCCTTTCGCTTTCCACCTTTGTTTCCAAAATTTTGAAGGACATGGGGGTGGACTTTTATCCACTTTTGTGTGCACATGTCATTATACCATTCAATATAATCTCTCTAGGTGCAACCACATGTTCCACCACTACCTTAAGATGCCCCATGGCTTCCGCTTAAACCCTCATGAGAATTGAAACTTGCACAATGCTAAAGAACTCTTCTCTTTCCATCATTGGATCCAACCCCTTTGGGCTGTTAAAAGGAAGACATGGAATAGACTTTCATCCACTTATGTTTGGACATAATACCTATGGGTGCAACCACAATTTAACCACTACATTCAAATGCTCATTTTCGATGGATCATCCTTATAAATATAAAATTTGAAAGACATCGAAGTGAGCTTCAATCCACTTTTATATATATATATATATGCAAACTCAAAATGCCCCATAACTTCAAGCTTGACTCTCGTAAGAATTAAACCTTGGGTTCAAAGCTCCAAACTTTCCTTTATTAGATCGAAAAAGTTGGCACATGGTAGTTTTATTTTTTCACTCATATACATATGGCTTACTCAGTGGTATTAGTATTGCAAATATATTGTTCATTTATTTTTCCTTTCTTATACATATGGTTTAGTCATTTTGTATTAGCATAAGTGTATATTGAGCTGTGATCTTCTGGTAGATTGATGGAAGTCAGTATTATGCAGAGTTTGTTGTATACAGTAAATTGGTGTAAGTTTTACTTTACCATATTCAACGTTCGTTGTTTACTCTAAATTGGTGAGAAATTTACACTTTGTCTCTAATTAATTAGAAGAGCATTGAGTAGATTGTGTACTTCAACGACAAGTTAATTGATTGAGGTTGTTTTATTTGGAGATTTGCTGGTTTCCCTCTGATCAACCAAAGCGAGCACATTGGCCACCACAATTTTTTGATTGAGCTTGTTTTATTTGCAGGCTTACCAGAGGCGGGACAGTGGCCTCCGGCGGTGATAATAACTCCTGTGGCTGACGTGGATGTAATCAAACTCCGACTGAAAGTATTTGGATCGGTGGCGATAATTCACGCGGTTGACCTGAAGGTAATAAAGCGCCGACAGACAAAGGATGTTGCAACGGTGATGATAATTCACGTAGTTGACTTGACCAAAGCACAAAATGAGTTAATAAGACAACTTCAACCTTTACTGCGCATTCCCTTTTTTTTCCTTAGCCATTATTTTTTTTGAAATTGTGAAAGGATGTGTAATTTAAAGTTTAGTGATTATTCTCTGAGATGTTATACAGTGGGAAAATTTATCATAATTCAGTGGGAAATCTTATCAAAATTAAGTTGTCAAACTAGTGGTGAGAACAACTATCTTTAGCTGCTATATTTTAATACAAATTGATTATCACCCTTATTCAAATAAAACCAGGTCACTTGGAATAACCCAAAATTGTATATTAAGATTTTGGTTAAAATATAGAATAATTAATCTTTGTTTTTAGCTTTAAATAAAAAAAAAAAAATATATATATTATAATATAAAATTTGTTTTACTTAGTGGTGCTTTTTAGTCTAGCTTAGTATATAAGAGGTGTCCTAGCCTAGCCCAGCTTGTAAGAGATGTTGTTCTATCTTGTTATGTTATATAAACATTTTGATTTGATCGAAATAAAATAAAAACAACCTTAAGTTAAAATAAAATTCTACATTTTATTTTTTTAATCAATTTTTGTTGGGTAGTTAAAGTAAATTTGAAATAAAAATAAAAATAAAAATAACTTTGTGTTAAAAATAAAAATTCTATGTTAGATCTAAGACTTTTGTGACCCATGAAGATAAATGTCTTCCCTGATTAATTACATTATTAGTTGGTTCAATACTGTAATGAATCCAAAAGACACTTATCTATAAAAATTCTATGCTATTATTTTTTTGAATTAATTTTTGTTGGGTAGTTAAGTTAAACTTGACTTGGTCAAGTTACTGGTAGTTTTTGAGTTTTAGATTTATGAGAACCATGGCATTGCACATGGCGTTCATGTGGAATATAGCTTATTTAAACGGGAAATTAAACTGGCATAGATCCATCTTAACTCCGGATCTACCAACTCAAAGACTGATCAAATCTCCAACTCAGAGAGGGACCAAATCTCTTGAGATGCGAAATCTTAAGATGTAGAAAGATTTGATCCTTCTGGGCACTTGGTAAATCCAGAGTTAAGATGGATCTACCCTGGTCTTAATGAATATAAAACATATTACAAATGACAAATGTAAAATGTATTGAAATTATAACTAAATTAAATGTTTTAAGTTATCAATGAATGTAAATTAATTTATATATTCAAATATATTTTAAGAATAAAAAATAGTAATTTACTGTAAATTATATATAAAATATAGTTAAATTTTAATGATGATGGTGGTGGTTAACTTTCATTAAGACTAATGTGGTCTAACAGATGTGAGAAAAAGCCTAGTAATCTAAGAGAAAGTGTTTTTCATTTTCAATCCTCTTAGTATCACACATATTGTTTTGTCCAGGGGTGTTTTGGGAACTTCGAAGCTCATGAGGATTAGTTCATACCTTTACAATATTCATTTTCTTAGCAATAGTCAAGACAAAGAGATAATTTGGTTTAGCAAGGGAAGGTGATTACCTCCTTATAATACTTTAGTTGTATTTTTCCCTCTAGCTCCTTATCATCCCACAACTTATCTTTAAATTTGGAGGTAATAGTATTTTTAATATTCTCCTTATTCTTCAAAATGATTTCTTCAACACCAGGGATCCTTATATTATCTTAACTTGAATTGACAGTAGAAGTAAAACTTTTAACTAGAATTAAAAGCAATTTTGGGGAACCCCTTAATATCTACATTGTAAAGCTTTTTCTTATACCATACTTAAAAATATAAAAGAATTAATCCTTATTTTTATTCGAAAATTTAAATATTTAATTTAAAATAAATTTTTATAAATTTATTTGTTTTTAATATTATTTATTTTTTGAAAAATTTAAAATATTTAAATTAAATATTTAAAGATCTAAAATCGTGCATTTTTTAAGGGAAATTATTATAAAATAATAATATAAATAAATATAAATAAATAATTTTAAATAGAATTTAATATAGAAATGATAGATATGGAAAAATCAAATCAACTAACAAATGAGCTTGAGTTTTTAAACATATTAGGTTTTTTTTGGTCGCGTTCAGTTTTCATATTGATTAAAGAACAAATTTCGGGTAGAAATTCGGCATGAGAAATTTCGGGGAGTAAGTTCTCATTAACATTTAAGCGTGGATTTTTTTAAATTCTGAAAACTTTGTTTCTTGTTTCTTAAAATAATAATAAATTTTTCCTATTCCTATTTTTTTTAATTGATATTATTTTAAAAATATTAAATAAATTAAGTTTAAGTTAAAATATTTTTTGCATTCTTTATAAAATTAAGATTAAAAAATTAAAAACATTATATCTTAATAAAATTATTTATTAAATTTAAAATATCAAAAATATTTTAAGAAATTAATAAATAGAGAATTTTTTTTAATTAATTTAAATTTTTTTGAAAGATGTTTTGGTTCAATGGTGAAAGATGTATTATTAAAACCCTCCATGTTATAAGTATTGGGTGTTGACTTATAAAAAATTAGAAATATATAGTTTTACGTTAAGTTTTTAATAAGTCAACTATTTAGGGTGAAAGATGCATTGTTAAGCATTTAATGTGATAGGTCCTTGGGTGTTGACTTACAAAAAATTAGAAAGATATAAGTTTATTTTACATTTTTAATCCAATATGATAGAGATGTCCTAATGTACATCTTTTTAATAAGGGAAAAAAACTTTATAAACATAATAAAAATAGCTATGGTATTTGAGACCCATGGTATTCAAGGGAATATTAGCCCATTTAAAGGGGGAAAATTAAATTGGACTATATCCATCTTAACTCTGGGTCTACCAAGTGGGATAAAATTTCTAATTACATAAAAATAAATAAATAATTAAATAAAAAGATTAATGTAATGTATGTAGGCCTTTTAATCAAGGCAAATTAAAAAAAAAAATATTAAAATTAACACAATAAAATATAAGATAATAATCAAAATAAAAATGAGCAATGGTATTGAGAACCTATGGTATTCATGTGGAATATACCGTATTTAAAAGGGGAAATTAAATTAGGGTAGATCCATCTTAACTAAGGATCTACTAAGAGTCTAGAGAGATTAATAGATTTGATCTCTCTTAAGGTTTGGTATATTGGGAGTTAAGATAAATCTAAGTTGATCTACCCTATACACAAGTAAAAAATTTTGCTATAAAACTTTCATTTAAAGATTTTCATTTTTAATATATAAAAAATAATAATATAACATATATATATATACATATATAAATATATATATACCACAAAACCAAAAAAAAAAAAAAAAAAAAATCACCTTTTTTTTTAATAATTTTAAATTAAAAAGATATATATATATATAAACAAAATAAAATTATATCTACCATCAAAACTAAAATCAATAAATCAAAATGAAATTGTAAATCACTTACAAAATTATGAAGAAATTTCGACGTAAATCACATTGTCACATTTTGAACCAACTAGTGTGGTTCATCGTCACGACAAGTTGAAAAAACATAAGTACTTGTCCTGACGATGAACCACACTAGTTGGTTTGAAACGCGTAGACAATGATTTTCTGAATGTGATTTACGCTGAAATTTCTTCATAATTGTTATGGATCACAAAAGACTCAATTCAACCACCTACAAAATTACAAATAACTATTAATTAATTTTTTAATTAAACACATCTTAAAATATAATAAAAACAAATATTTGTGTTATAATAAACTTAATGTTAAAAAGATAATAATAATAATTAATGGGAAAATAATCCACATTTTACAACCTGCCTGACATGCCTGACATCAATGTAATATATATGACCAAAAACTATCCCCATGGTGCATGATGAATGGATGTCCTTTCTGTAATTTTAACTAATAAAAAAAACAGTCTTTTACCTATTGAGACTCTTGCATGATGAATGGACGTCTTTTGTGTAATTTTAAACAAGAGGGTTGTGTGACAATTAGTCCGTGCCCTAAGCAAGACGAAGAGGGGTAGGAGGAATAGGGGAACTGAAGTTGAAAATAGCAGAAATGTTGAGACTGGTGAAATCTAAGATCTGCTAAGAATGTAGCCTTGGCAGACACCATCAAAAAAGCTTACATCCACAGAATATGACTTGATACGGTTCATGACATACTTGAGCCGACATACAGTCGGGCAGGCACTCGTTTGAACTCTTTGAAAGAGATACATTAGCATATGAAACATTATGGAAAATTTTCCAAGAAAGTGCAGGCCGAACACGTCGAGCTTTAGAAACATATGGGGGAGTTAAGAGACACATTAGGAAAGATAAGAAAAGGGGTTTCTTACTGTCTTTAGCCCCTGATTTCTCATTCCATCTTATCCACTACCAGTACCAGCTATGGCCCCAGCACTAGCAATATGAGCAGTTGATTCTGGCCTGTTCATTCTGTAGGTTCAGTGGATAAAGCAGGCAATCGGTGATTCAGTAGTTCCAGAAGTGGCACAAGAAGCAATTGTAGTCCGAGATGCAGATATATAATATCAAGATGGAGATCCTGTAGTTTCAACCTTGTTTAAGCAGCAGGTATAGTAGCAGATCCTCTAGTTTCAGATATAGTTCCATTTCCAGATACAAATCGAGTTGGTTAGCCTTAGCCAAGAGTAATAATGTTCTTCTTGGCTAATCCCTGGCTTAGCTGCAAGAAAGTAGTCTCATCCTTCTTTTCTTCGTTCTGCTCAAGCAGGTTCTCTTTCCTCTACAGTGTCTGAATCTTGCTAGTTAAGATGACCCGAACTTGAACCTGGTTTGCTTCATTATGCTTAGGCAGGTTCTCTTCCCTCTCCAGCGTCTGAATCTTGTTGGTTAAGTTGGCCCAAGCCTGAATGTGGTTTGCTGGTTCAGAAATGAAACAATGCAGTGGTCGACAACAATGACAATGCAGGCGCTGGCAAGCTGAGCGCTGACAGGTTGATCCATGTGTAAACCAGGCTGAGCCATGTGTAAACCATGCACGAGGGCATGAGGAGGTTAATGTAACATGATCTACCTATACATCCAAGATCCCTTCTTGGTTATGTGAACTAATGCTAAGATTAGTTCAGTACTTCGAAATGCTAAGGAAACAAATGAAAGGAAATAAACACATATAAGATATGTTTTTAGCCTCCTTGTTTTGGGAAGAGGCCAAATAAAAGGAAGAGGCCAAATAAGAGGTGAAGTTGAATGAGAATGGAAATAACAAATATGAAAGAAAAAATTTTGAAAACTTCCAAAAATAGAAGACCAACTAATGTCAAATGCCATCCAACATATTACTAAAATTTCGAAAACTTCCAAAAACAGAAGACCGACTAATATCAAATGCCATCAAACATATTACTATAGTCCCACGCCATTGCTAGATAATAAAAACTAATAATAATAATAAAAACACCTCAAATACCTTTATTGATTTACTTTAAAAATTCCAAATAAAAAATAATATCTCAAAGAGCTTTATTTATTATTAATTTACTTTAAAACACAACAACCAAAAAGACATGTCAATTATTCACTTTAAAGGTTCCCAATATAAAAATCAATATCTCATGTACCTTTACTTATTATTCACTCTAAAAAAAACCTTATTAATTAACACCAAAAAACCCAAAACAAATAATAATGAAATTGTAAATATTCTCATAAAATGTCGAAATAATGATGAAACTGTAAATATTCTCATAAAAACTATTAAAAAATTTTCGTACAAATTACATATGAAACAATTTTGTATAACCCAATGAAAATACAAATCAAAACACAGGCTGATCAAACGAAAAAAACCAAAAAATCATATTTTTTTAATTTTATTATAATTGAATTTAATTATAAATTTAAAATATAAATAATTAAAATAAATAAATAAATTTAACATAATAATTTAAGATTTAAAAACAATTAAATAAAGAATAATTAGATAAAACAACGAATAAATAATCAAATTATAATAATAATAAAACAACTAAGAAAATAATTATATGTAAAGGTAAGCTAGAATCAGCTTCAATGTAAGAAGAAATCGATCTACACAAAATGAAACCATAATAAATCCAAAAGAAAATACAAAATCCACCCACAATTTTCCCCAAAAAAATGAAATTGATTTCGTGACAATTTACGCTATGCGGGGTTTTTTGTGGCATTAAAACAAGTAATCTTGTAATGTGTGGTGTTGACTCATGGTTAACTTATCTACTTAAATTGTTTTGTTTTTAAATTTGGTAATAAATATCTTTTAAAGATTATAAGATTTTGAAAGGCATAATTTAAATTATTATATAATTTTTTAAAGTAATAAATCTTTGTTATGTGAGAGAATATATTTAAAAAAATTATAATTATAAGGTTGGGTCTAAGGCGTTGCTAAAAATATTGGAATCTGTTAATTTTTTTCATAATATTTGATAGTAGGGTATTTGAATTACATTTTTTTTTTATGGTGGAAATAGATTTAGCACTATAAAAAATTTAAATATCCAATATCTTGAAGTTTATCAACTCTAATTTGGATTTACAAAAATTTATGCTAGATTTCATCAAAAACTTACAGGAATTTCCATAATTTTCCGAACAAATTTGAAATCTGCAACCATTTATAACAGAGTTGTCTTTAGTGAGACTTTTTGGAAGCTTTTCAGGTGGGTTTTTCCCATCTAATTTCTTTAAAATCTGACATGAATTTATTGAAATCACAAACTTGATGGGTAACCCATACAGAAATGCCCTAGAGATTTTTCAGGGCACTGAATCCCTATACAATAAAAATCAATTTAAATAATCTGAATAAAGATTTCACCTCAAAATTTTCACCAAATTTCCATGACTGAAAAATCAAACTCCCATTATAAATACCAAAATCCAAAATAATTAGAAAACACGATGGAATTATAAATACCAAAGATGGAATTATAAATACCAAAATCCAAAATAATTAGACAACACGATGGATTTATCGAAAATCTGTAGCCTTGCGTTGTCAAATTCAGGTAAGGTGTGGCGGGCATTCCATTCTTTCGTCAACATGTATGGACAGCGCCATGGATGTGCAGAGTATGATTAGATAGATTCCTTATGTGCGGCTTTAATTACGTTGTCTGGGAAACCGAGGGACCCGGCGATGGCCAGGGGGAGCCCACGAGCAAACTACTTTTACGTCGATTCCAAATGCCATGGCCAGAGTCGGTGGGAGAGGCATATTTTTGGGAAACTCCCAATTATTTCGCCGAGCTTCAGGATAGTAGAGGCCAGTTAGTTTGCAGGTCGTATATGGCCTCGCCACTGCTACAAACCACCTGTTGAAGGCAGAACATCAAGCAGTGGGTATTTCATTCCTTCAGTCTACATTGATTGGAGGTTCCTTTTACGAACTGGTATGGTTTCCTATTCCTACTCGGCACTGATTTGGGTTTCTTGTTTTCTTAGATCTGTACAGCAACCATGACTAGAGCTGTTGATATGGCCAATCCGCCGAGCCCCCAGCAACAGTCTCATGGTGACAATGAATCCCTGGGTATCGCAAGTATAGAAATTTTCCGTTCAAATTCAGAGCTCAAAAGGGAGCTGAAGAGGCTAGTGCACCTGATACCAGATGAGGAAGACTGCAGGACTGAGGTATTGGATGAGATCTCTTGCATTCTCGCGACGCTCAAGAACCGCAAACTAAGGTTCCAGAAGGACAAGTCGGAGAATAACTCCAAATCATTCTCAGAAAAGTTAGACGCCATTGGTGTTCCAGACTGTTTTCTCTGCCCTATCTCTTCAAAGCTCATTAGAGATCCCGTCGTGGTGGCCACGGGACAGGTAATCATGGTGATGGCAATGACAGTTGTGCAAGAAATAATTACTCTCAGTTTCGTTTAGTTAGCATGTAGTTTTAATATCTTAATGCATATATAGATCCAGCATTTTGTTGTTTTAATATTTGATTAAAGTGACTGAAAGTTTCGCAGTGTGTTTAATATGAACATAAACAAAAGATTCTTTACTGAGATCTGTGCTGGGCGTGATGTAATGCAGACATATGACCGAAAATTTATACAGGCGTGGCTAGACGCAGGGCATCGAACATGCCCCAAAACACAGCAGATACTGCCCCATTTCATCCTAACGCCCAATTATTTGTTGGGAATGATGATTCAGCAGTGGTGCGAGGGCCATGGATTAGAACTCCCCATCAATACCGCTGATGTGACCAACAGCGTGACAATTACGCCGAAAGAGAAAAAATATGTCGCAACATTGGTGGATGAGCTCTCAGGGGACTATCAATCCCAGCGGAGAGAAGCTGCACGGGAGCTCCGGGCTTTAACGAGGAAGCAGCCATCATATAGAGCCTACATTGGAGAGGCCCATATAATCCCAACCTTGATTACTCTGTTGCTAAGCCCCGATTTGGAGACCCAAGAGCATGTAGTGACGACCGTGCTGAATCTATCGATCCACGAGGCGAATAAGAGTCTAATTGCAGAGGAAGGAGGAATTCCGCCCATCGTGGAGGTTCTGAGAAGCGGAAACATGGCCGCCAGGGAAAATGCAGCCGCGGCTCTGTTCAGTCTATCTGCAGTGGACGAAAACAAGGTACAAATCGGGGCTTGCGGCGCCATCCCTCCTCTGGTGGAGCTTCTCAGGGATGGAAACACGAGGGGTAAGAAGGACGCCGCTTCTGCGCTGTTCAATCTGTGCATATATCCTCCGGCTAACAGAAGCAGGAGCGTGAGAGCTGGGCTGGTGCCTGTCCTGCTGGAATTCATGAGTAGTCCCGCGGAAGCAATGGGGGATGAATCTCTGGCAATTCTGACTATTCTCTCGAGCCATGAGGAGGGAGCTAAGGCCATTGGGGACGCCGGTGCGCTGCCATTATTGATGGAATACATCAAAGCTGAAGGATGCCCTCGCAACAGAGAGAACGCTGTGATTATTCTGTCGGCGCTCTGTTCAAACGATCCCAGATACTTGAAGGAAGTGAAAAACAGCGACAGAGGTACAGGATACAAGCAGGCGCTGATAGATCTGAGCTTGACTGGTACTTCTAGAGCAAGACGTAAGGCCAGCGCGTTAATAGATCGAATTCAAAGGTATCAACGCCAGATCACCATGTAAACAGAACAGAGTCAATTGTGTACAGAGAATCAATCCATATACGATATGTACAGAGAATGCACACAAATTTTGATAGGGTTAGAATCCTAAGAATGCATTGGGCCACTTTTGTCAAATCTCATTTGAAATTGAGAACAATTCAAATAAAAATATAATATTCGGTGTGGTTATTTATTGGTGATTGATTCCTTTTTCATGGAGCTTTATAAAGATTTAGAATCCTTGTGATCCGCAAGAATTTTATTCAATTTCAATTGCTGTTTGAAGATCCACATCCATTGATAATCTGTATAATAATCAATTACAGTTGATACCTAGTACAAAGCGCGTTACAAAACTATATTATCAGAGCGTTGACAGTCCTGTGAATTTGTTTGATATATATATGTTTGGCAGTCGGGATTTGGAAACTTTCGAGCTTCTTTCCTTAGACCTGTAATATGCCGAGTTCTCATCAACACTCGTTTAAATGGACACTGTTTAGTTTTTACTAGTCGGATTTCTGTGGGAGTAGGCATGTCCACCAGAAACGCTTAATGTAGGTAGTTTTTGGCTATTAGTTTTTAAATTTTATAGGATATTTTCAGCCTATTATGATAAGGTTTCAGGAGTAATTTCTTTTTTTTTTACTGCTGTGGAAAAATCTATCAAATTTATTTAGTCAAATCAACAGTGAGGACAGTCATTTCTGGCTGCTATCCACCATTGTTCGCTGATTCATCACTGTTATCAAGAAAAATCACGCCACCTTTTTAATAACTCTTCAGGTGGTCCCCACGGGAGTAGGCTCTTGCTCCTGCCAGATACCTCTGGGTCATGGGCCATTAACCTGTTTCTTTACGTCCCAGAAAAATGAACTCTTAAACAAACAAAAGCAGTTTTACTGTATACTCCAGACTCTTTCATTTAGAATCTTAACTCTATTATAATTTTTTTCATATATCTAACTTATTATAATTTCTTTTGGTATATCTAATTTATAAATTGTTAAATACATTTTTAGTATTATAATAATAGCAACTAGATTTAATCTTTATGCCCTCATAATATACCAACAAGTTATGGCCTCATCTTGATTTAAAAAACCACCTTGTTTAACCTAAACTATTTTGCAAATAAAATAGTATTTATTTTATATATATATAATTACAGTGACATCCAACCATTGTGCAACAAAAGGAATGTTTCACTTTATTGCTGGAATATTTGGTATCAAATTTAAGTTAAAGGACAACCAACCGTCTTTTTTACGTAGCTGGAGTAAGAATTTCAAATCTCAATCACTCCTCAAATTTAATGGTTTACACAACTCTAACACCCATTCCGGTCATATTAATAAAAATGTTTACAATTACTGTAAAAAAAATTGACTGTATGTGAGAGACAATTTTCCTATATTATTAATGCTTTTGATGTTTAGATTCAATACAGCAAAGGTTTTCCTTTCAAGAATGTTGACAATTACTAAAATAAATTGGGTGTATTTGAAAGACAAGTTTCCTTTATTATCAACGGTTTTGATGTTTAGATTCAATACAACAAAGTTTCTTCTTTTATGGTTGCTTGATTAAGGTTTAATATAGCAAAATTATATTTA
Organism: Pinus taeda; assembly: GCA_000404065.3. Classification (NCBI taxonomy): domain Eukaryota; kingdom Viridiplantae; phylum Streptophyta; class Pinopsida; order Pinales; family Pinaceae; genus Pinus; species Pinus taeda. The sequence goes on from APFE030041464.1 coordinate 109,088, forward strand.
GGAGTTGTTTTTAGTGTAATATTTTGGAAATTCTGGTGATGGAATCCGGGGGGAAAAATTGAGGCTAAATTTTGATTTATATTATTTCAAATAGTTTTTTAGTTATATATTTGGATTCGGCATCCTGAAAAACCCCTGGGATGCTTTGATTGTGCAGAAATTAGCTATCAAACTTGTGATTTGAATAAATTGCTGCCGGATTTTGACCAGAAAAACCCACCCCAAAAGCTTCCAAAAAGTCCTTTAAAGACAACTCGTTATATTTCTTTAAAAAAAGTTTGTTCATAATTTTTGAAAAATAATGATGATAATGAGTTTTATTTTAAGATATATAACTTATTAAGATATATTATTAATAATGAATTTAAGTTATCAGTGATAGTCAATTAAGTTATTTTAAGAGATAAGAATGGTTCTAGAAAGAGTTAGAAGTTTTAATATTTTTATTGAAGTTATTTTTAAATATAATAATGGTTCAATAAAAAGTTAATAAATTTTTTTGGGAAGTTTTAGTAGGTTCTAGTGTTATTCTTTTTTATAATTTAAAGCAATATTTATAGTCTAAATACAATTTCTAGTCATCATTTTAATTGGATAACTTTATCAATTGATTTGTTTCAGTAGAGTTATTCTCAAAATTTTGATACCACTTAGTATAATAAAGAAGCAATAAAAAATTGAGTAACTCATTTATTGGTTTGGGTCACACTAGCCCTTAGCATGGCTAGATTTTTGCCCACTAAGTTTCTATTCAATAATTTTTACATTATGGAGTACCTTAATAAAACACCCTATAACCATCTATTCTATGTCCCATGAGCAAAAAATGAGTAACACAACCTTGCAAAGAATAATAAATATAAATAAAACAACATTTATATCCTATTTGTAAACTTAGGTGTACATCAAATAAATACTCTAATGCACAAATTTAACAATCAACATCTATTTAGATCAATTACATGTTATAAGATAAATTCCATGTCACTAAGTTCAATACTCTTAATAAAAAAACCTCCCATATATCGCAATGCATGGAATGCTTAGATTCTACACTTTTGAATTTCAAAATTTCTTCTTCAAATTCTATTAAACTCCCCTTTCAAATGGATCTAGTTAGCATTTTAAAAGTCTTCATAATTATAATTTGTTAAACACACACATGGCAACAACAACAGATGAATGATAAGAAGGAGAGTACATTTATTATTAACAAATGATATACATTTATAGTACATGGTGTGACCCTTGGATTCATATTCCAAGTGGTCTCTTGGAATCCTTTTGGCTATTCAGCTTCCACACCAACCCTTAGAGGATTAGGTGTCCAACATTCCCCCCTTTAATCTGAAGGGTTATGTATGAGTCCAAGAAGAGAGCTGTAATACAAAATGTGCAAAAAAATCATGGCAGCACTAGGCTGAATGTTCTTTTTGAAATGTTGGTATAAGGGCGGTGGTTTAAGGATGACCACCAACATTGGAACGCTTAGTGCAATTCCTGGAACTCTTCCAATTCTGGCATGAAGCTGAGGTCTTCTGCTAGAGGAAGTGCTCCTAATGTTTTGAAGAGGGAAACCTTCAACCATGAAAGGGAGGTCTCACCCCGCATAAAAGGGAGAACCTCAACCTCAAAAGGGAGGTCTCAACCTATGATGGTTTAAGGATTACCACCAACTCTGGAATGCTTAATGCAATTCCTAGAACTTTTCCAAAACTGGCAAGAAGATGAAGTCTTCTACTAGAGGAAGTGTCCCTAATTATCTTAAGAGGTATCACTGACTGAAGGCATGCTCAGGGGCATATTTTTCTCTAGCTACAACTCTGAATCTGGTGTGGCAGGTTGTGGCTCGGGCTCGCTTGATGTGGCTTTGAAGCTTGTAGATGACCATCATTTCGCCCCCCCTGTCAGATACAAGGTGAGATGATGGAGAAAACTCAACTGCAAGGCTATTCAATACTCTAGAACAAGTTCTGACATATGACTGGAATATCTTCTTGGGTGTTGATGCCGATTGCTAAGAAGTGATCCATCCAAGATGAATCTTTGTTCTTGTAGGAGACTTGTTTTTGAAGCATTTGTTTGAATATTGACTAGTTTTATGATAGTGCTTACATGGATGAAGATCAAAACAATGATCTTTCATATGGCCCATTCGGTCACAGTGTTGGCATTTCACAATTTGTTGTTGTTGTTGTGGAAGAGGAGCATAATTTGGAACAGATGAAGGTGAACTGTCATGAAGGAATCCAACACTCTAAAACTAGATGGGCTTTGAGTAATCTGGAATATAAAAGGACACGTCATTGTCATATCCAAGACCAGTTCTATGCTTGTTGTGGACAAGCTCTTCCCAAGGCCTGATGATGGGCTTCAGAAGTGCAGATTGAATTTCGGCATCTGCACATAACCTTGTTGTTTTATTGGGAACTGGATCTGAATGAACTTCAACAATATTGACTTGCTGTGACGGGTGGTTGTCTCAATGTTCTGAACAAAAACAAGTTCAGAATGATGACTCCACTGCTGTAATTCTTCCTGCTGTAGTTGAGATTCAAGCTGCAAAAAAGCAATGTTTTCTTGTGTATGTTGTAAAGATGTTTGAATATATCTGAGAGTGTTTTTGCTGGCTTTAACTGTGCTTCCACCAGTAGATAAGATTAGAGTGTTTAATAACTCTAATAATCCATGAATTTTCTCCATTATTCAAATAATCAAATCAATAAATGACCAAAAATGCGCTTCTAGAAACAATAATCGTTTTAGAAAATTAATTTGCCAACTTTTCAACACGAATTATTTACACTGATGTCTGCCCATGTTCTCACTTCAAAATGTCTTGTGCCTCAATTTCTACACAACAAGCTTGATATTGTTGCCTTAACAGAATGTCTAGCTTGACAGGTTTGCAGCCCACAGGCTCTTTTTTTCCAGCAATAACAAGACCCTAACAAAAATGAGATTAATTTCTATATTTCATCGACCACACTAATACTCATGCGCAAAAGCCTTCAATGCAACCAAGGCTCTCCCAATTTTATTTTTGCAGAGTATCCTTGAACATTATTGACAAAAATATTTAAAATTTTCACATCTTTGCCTTAGACTCTGATATGTTAAGAAACTTCAAAGATTTCACATCCACTTATCAACCCTACTGGTTTTTAGGTGTTATATCATGTTGGACAACGTTATTATGATGGAAACACAGTTGAAAGAATACCAAAAGGGGAAAGCAGTTGAAACAATATAATGCTTATGGACAACGTTATACTATCTCTACAAACTACGTTATACCAACGACGTTCAACTTATCTCCAACGTATATATTGGAGTGGATTCAAGAACCTTCAACATATGGACAACGTTATACTTATGGACAACATTCAACAACGTATATCACTGGACAACGTTAATGTATATAACCTGGAGCAACCTTCTTTGCAGTTGGCTTCTTTGCGGGGGAAACTGGTTTAGCAGCCTTAGCTGGCTTGGCGGTAGCGGTCTTGCTTACAGCAGGAGCCTTCATAGAGTGTACTGCCACACATGGGATGCCCATTTCATGGGTTGTCCGAATCACACGAACAACGATTTCCCCCTTGTTTGCAATGAGGATCTTTTGGTTTTGGTGGTCGCATGCACCGCTCAGGGCTCTGCCACTAGATTTTGACTTACTAATAGCGTGAACAACATGTCTGAAGGAATCGGTCTCACTTCCACTCAAAAAGTTGCAACTTGTGCTCCTGACACTTTTGCTCAGTTGACTAGAATGGTAGGACTTGGCTTATACCATGATGGAGCAGCGTTAATGTATATCGGTGTGATACCAACTTGATACCAAGAGCGTATCAACCAAAAACATGAGTGTTTTGGATGAATGACGACCCTTTAGTTCACCATTTTTCTTCACACCAGGTTCACCATTTTTCTTCACATCGGGTTCACCATGGAGCAACATTCTATGTGACAGAGGGAGGTGATATGACACAATAATAATGTATAAATTAATAGGACAGCGTTATATATGTCAGGCGAACGTAGATGGCAACATAGGAAACGTTTTTAGGTCTGCTTGGATGGCAGTGTAGGTGGTATGGAAATGGTTAACAATATTATGGCGGAAACTCCAGAGAGCATAGGAAATGTTTTTAGGTCTGCTCTTCAATTTTATATTCACCAAGCAAAGAGTTCCAAAATTGGAAACAGATAAGTGTAGTCTAAAACATGCGGAAATTGTTCACAACAACATTAATCTCAACATTTTGAAGCAATGCGTTAATATCTTGACATATTCAACCAAGAAGGAGTCACTATCAAATCCAAAACATCCAAGTAGGCTGGTCCAAAATTTCTCAAGTTGACGTAGGAATTTGGATAGGATTTGTAGCGCCAGGTGCAATGAAAGACTTGTAGAATTATTGAATTGATCGATGTTTCAATATCCTTGGGAAGAGGAGACCAGTTTAATGCACATACCATCTCCAATACAACACTCACAAAACCAATCACTAAAGCTGACCACACTTCAAATAGTGATTCAACGTTGGGCGAAAGTAACGTCTGACGGTTTCAGGATTGTGGGTGTGCTAGAAAGGTATAGAGAAATCTGAATGGTGCGCAGAATTTTAAGAGGAACACAGTGATCAAACTATGATTCAATGTAACGCCAAAAGTTTGCAGCGCTGACAGAAAACCACACAAATGATTTGTAGCAAAAGGACGGAGAATTCAAGAATGATAGGTTAGAAGAACATGTAGATGGACCCCCAATCGATCTCATACAGTATATGCACAGAGAAACAATCAAGTGCACAGATGTTAGGAAGAGTGTTCTTCAAGGAAGAATTAGGTATTGGCTCTCAAACAGAGAATGATGGAGGACAACAGTTCAGACAAGCATACAGGGTATGGTAGCATGTTTGATGAGCAGAGGGCAGAATTGACGCTGAGAGAAAGGCCACAAGTGGATCAAATTGGAGCCGGGCAGGAATTCGCCCGCTCTGATACCATGTTAAACACACACATGGCATCAACATCAGATGAATGATAAGTAGGAGATTACATTTATTATTAACAAATGAGATACATTCATAGTACATGGTGTGGGCCTTGGATTCATATTCCAAGTGGTCTCTTAGACTCCTTTTGGTTGTTCAGCGACCACACCAACCCTTAGAGGATTAGGTGTCCAACATAATTTAACATATGAACTAAACTCCCCTTTCAAATGAATCTAGCTAGCATTTTAAAAGTCTTCATAATTATAATTTAACATATCAATGAATCTAGTTAACATTTTAAAATCCTTCATAACTATGTTAATTATGTTTGCATTGTTATTAAACTTATTATAACTAATTTAATAAATAATATTATGATTATTTTTTAATATAGTTTTTATATTTTTTATTACGTTTTAAATCATTTTCTTAAAATCAAAATTAGTTGGAGGAAATATTTTTAAATATTATTTTTTTTTTATAAATAACAAAGTTGTTACATCATAATAATAAATAATTTTAATAGATCAAATTAATTTTTAGGTAAATATAGAAATATGATAGAAATATAATAATGAAATAATAGGAAGTAGATATTTCATATGGTGATAGTATTCTACTTTAAGTTAGATTATTTTTCTTATATCCAATAAGTAAGTTGGCCATCACCTAAGTTCAACTTTGTAAAAAAAAAACATTAAATAAATACCTACAAAAGCAATTTTTGTTTAAACTTATTTTTTCACAAAAACATTAAATAGATACCTACCCAAACAAATCATCCAAAATCAATTATCTTCTAAGCTTTTTGCTGCTCTGCTAAATTTTTGATGAGATCCTTATTTCAATTGAATTCTGATCCGTGAAAATAAATTCAATATTTGAAGAAAATTAAAATATCAAAATAATATGAATTTAATGATTTAAAATTAGATTTTTTAATTTTCTAAAATCAAATTTAATATGAGAAAACAATGAAAAAAAAAACTAGAAGAGTTGCGTAGTACTACTCTTCATAAAATACCAATTTGATTAATACACTTCAAATTTTTCACAAAGTAAGTACATCGTCGGAACCCATTCTTTGCTAACAAAATACTAATTTTATTAATACCTATCAAATTTTGTTTTTTTAGTGAAATGGAAAGGTTAATGGCATATAGTTTACGGGGTAAGCGAGTTGGTAATCACATTGCAGTGAAGTTTCTTAGAAAGGCGGGCTCGTATTGAAGGTCACGAGTTCAAATCTCCCGGACTAACTTGGAAGCTAGGGAGAAAAGCGAGCACAATTTCTCAAGGGTTATGGGGTTATAGTGGTAGCCGTCAAAATCGACGGGGTTATGGTGGTAGCGGTCAAAATTGACCCGTGTTTTTCTCAGGGGTTATGGGGTTATAGTGGTAGCCGTCAACATCGACGAGGTTATGGTGGTAGCGGTCAAAATCGACCCGTGTTTTTCTCAAGGGTTATGGGGTTATAGTGGTAGCCGTCAACATCGACGGGGTTATGGTGGTAGTGGTCAAAATCGACCTGTGTTTTTGTCAGGGGTTATGAGGTTATAGTGGTAGCCGTCAAAATCGACGGGGTTTCGACCCGTGTTTTTCTCAGGGGTTATGGGGTTATAGTGGTAGCCGTCAAAATCGACGGGGTTATGGTGGTAGCGGTCAAAATCGACCCGTGTTATGGGGTTATAGTGGTAGCCGTCAAAATCGACGGGGATTCGATCCGTGTTTTTCTCAGGGGTTATGCGGTTATAGTGGTAGCCGTCAAAATTGACGGGGTTATGGTGATAGCGGTCAAAATCAACCCGTGTTACGTCAGTTGCAAGGCTGCTTTAGTTACCTATTCCTATGTAACAAAAAAAAGTTACTGGCCTAAAGTGAAAATGGACCTCTATTTATGGATATAGACATTTTACCAAAACAGCTAATTAAAATGTCCTAACTAGATATTGCCGTCATGGGTACAGGTTTTTCTAGTATGGAAATGTAAAATGCAACCTCCATTCTCAACCGAAACAAGTTGTGATTGGAGGCAATGTTGAGCTGTCAAATCATTGTTGAGATATTGAAGGACGAAATTGAAGATATGGACTTACCGTTGAGCTGTTGAACCATGGTACCTACCTTGGGTTGAAAGGTCGGTTATAAAATGAGAGATTTTATCTTTCGGTAGATATTAATTAATTATGTGTTTTCAAGGGAGTTGTCTATAATGCGACTTTTTGGAGATTCTGGTGACGGAATCCGGCAGAAGAAACGAGGTTAAATCTTGATTTTTAGCAGTTAAAATGGTTTTTTAACTGCATATTTGGATTCAGCGCTCTGAAAAACCCCTAGGAGCCATTGATTGTGCAGAAACTAGCTATCAAACTTGGGATTCCAATGAATTGCTGCCGGATTTTGACCAAAAAAATCCGCCGCAAAGGCTTTCAAAAAGTCGCGTTATAGACTACTCCGTTTTCAAATCATTGCGGTGTCCTTTTTTATATATTTGTTTTCACCATATCGACATATTTTAAAAACAGTTCTCTTCCTCCATCATGTCCATGAATAACTTTTAATATTATGCTGAAACCTTTTTAGTAATATATTGACCGATCTTATCTTATACACATGATTTAGCGTAATTATAGGTAGTTTTTGTTCATCTTTCTTTTTTCTTGCCTTTTACCTTTTTAATTTAATTTCATACTGAGTTAATAATTGAATTTGCTTCATATTTACCATTTTTTTGTCATGCATTTAAGTTAATAATTAATTTGGTTTAATATTTACTCATCAAAGGTTTATATCTACCATTATTCATGTAATCAATATGACAATTTTGATAAATTAATGGCTAAATTGTGATCTATTGATATTGGTAGAAGCCTCCATTAGTTAGAGTTGTTTTTAAAACTTCAGGTTAAAGGTAAATGGGTGTTAAATGTATAATTTTGTGTAATTATTTAGAAAAGAGTTTTAGTAAATTAATATAGATTTATTTGAATTTTTAATTTAGTAGGAGTTAAGAGGAGTTAAGAGAAGTAATTTTTTTTTTTTAATTTTTGCACATAGACATATCTTTTAAGATGCAAATCTCTTTTAAAGTTTCACACCAATATGTAAATTTTCACATTTGGTAGTTGTTATACCCACTAAAAAATATATCTATAAAGATCATTTAACTCAACCACTAGAAATAACCCAAATTGACATGCATTTATTCTACTTATTTCCATACTATTATTTTTTATTTTATTAAAACTTTTTCACATATTTTTAATTTTAATTTTTATTATTAATGTAATTATGGGGGAAATTTATTATAAAATATTGAATTTTTATATGTTTATTAATTAAATTTAAATATGAAATAGGCTATATCCTTTATCTTTAGGAAGCCGTTTCTGCCGCCCTATCGATCGCAATGCACTGAACACAACATTCGGGAAGATTGACTGCCGTACCGTAAAAAGTATTCTGCAGTTTTACGATTGGTTTGGTAATCCCTCTGTCTAGACTTCCAGAGTAGTCTCTTTCATTCCTTTTCAGGCTCCTTAAGGAAAAGGTCCATCTGAGCACTTGTCACTTCAGGCTCATTAAAAGTCGAAGGCGACTAGAGTCATCTTTATCTTTTTCTCGACTCTTAAAAATTGAAAAAGAAAGTTGTGTCAAAGCGTCTAAAATTTATTTTAATCGGAATAACGTCACTATTCCCTCGTTGGTCTTAGGTTGAGAAAAATGGAGTCCACCAACCAAGGATTTCCCCTTGGAGGGAATCCTAGTCCTTTCTCCTCTTGAGGAGATGTTGGTGCACCTCATATGGCCACATTGTCTCTCCCAAGATTGACAATTGGCTTACCCATATGGCTCTTCTCGACCTCTGTCGTTCAAACCGTCGCGGTACCTGAACAATCAAGTCAGCAACTAGATGACACTAGAGTTACCCCCCAACCTTCTGCTTCATTCGTTTCTCCCTCCCCTCCTCCTTCTTCGCTTGGTAAAGCTGGTAAAGCTAAAGACCAAGTAACTGAGAAGAAAAAGAAAGGGGAAGGAGAAGAAAAAGAAGCAGCCAAAGGCAAAAAGGGTCAACCGTGCATCATCTAGCGAAAATCCACACATTGCACCATCCAAGTCAAAATCTCCATGTGTCATTTGCAAAGGGGACCACTATCATCGAGATTGTCCTTGCATCCCTTGATCTTAAGGGACTGGTCTCCTTGTTTGCACAATCTGGTGTCGTCAACCTCTGATGATCATGTTGAAAGTACACCGTCAACTAGCGAAAGTGAAGTCTCTGGACAGAAAGGAAAATGTAAGTTTCCTTGCAAACTGTGTGAAGTCAATCATGCCATCCACTGTTGTCCCTTCCTGGACGAAGCTAAAAGAGTATTGGATAACCGTCCTGCTTCACCCTACGGCTTCCTCCTGGGTACAAGAAACTCTTGCCGAGTCCATCGCTAGTTGAAAATCCCACTTACACAACTTTGTGGTCGGTCGAAACATCTATCATTGAAGATAAGCCCTCTGAATCCACACCAGATGAAAGTCAAAAGGTTGAGGCGGCAGTTGACCCGGTCCTGTCTTCAGAAGGTCCATCTTCAGATGATACAGCCACCGAAGAGAATGAGAACGACAATGTTCAAATTCTTTTCGTAAACACAGACTCCGATTAACATGGGGGAAATCTACCCGTTCCTTTACCGTAGGAAGGAAGTTCGTCAGGGTCATATTTGGCTATTTATTCTATCCCACCTCCGAGCAACCTAGTCGTTTCCTTCGATTAGAATCTACTAGGCAGACCCAATTTAATGTCTAATGTACCATTCTAAATCATTGTACAAGCTTACAAAATGGTCATGGTCCATACTATCATAGATGAAGGGGCTTATGTGAGTATCCTTTCCTCAACTGCTTGGAAAGCGCTTGGTTCGCCATCGCTTCTACCTGAGATGTGAAATATAATAGGCTTCGATAAAGGAACCAGTCGACTGTTAGGGATCCTTCCAATTTTGCCTATAACTTTGAGAGGGAAAAATGTGTATTTGAACGTAATGGTAGTCCAAGGACCTTTAGATTATAATCTGCTCCTTGGGCGCGATTATATTTATAGCATGGGAGTCATTGTCTCCTCACTCTTCCGAGTAATGTTTTTTCCGCATGAAGGCTGAGTGGTCCAGCTTGTAGACCAGCTTTCATTCCCAAGCTCACACATAGCTAAAAGTCAAAAACCATCCTTAACTGGTCTTTTCACACAAGGAATGTCTCATCAATCTCCAGTCCGTCCACCCGAAGAGCGCGAGTAATTCGGTGGACATGACTGAAACCCAGGGGGCAAGCACCCTGGTTTGCCTCGACAGGAAAACTTCAGGTATAGGGTAGGTTTTTGCGTAGGAATATGACTAGTCTGACACGCCCATCCGTTTAGGAAAGTGGGGTTAGACTGGAATAAAATACCTCTGTTAGAAGGTAGGCCTTTCCTGACAGAACAAATGTTTTGTCTGCAAATTGAAGGGTAACTTGGAAGCTCTACTTCGCTATACCTGGCGGCATGCAAACCTTTTTGCGCGCAAGTGAAAAGCGGCCAGTGTAACGCTAACTCTATAGCTCCGCTAACTTCAACTGCTTAAGTTAGGTGAGTGGTCAAATTGACCGTTCACCTTCGCAGGAGCCAAATGGTGCCGGTAAAGTAAAGGAAAAAATTTCCTACCTAACCTTAGTAGTTAACTAACCCCTAGGACAGTAGTTGGTCGTTCCTAGCTTGCATGCAAAGGGGAGCGGAGCAAAGTTTTGAATGGTGCAAGCTCCTTAAAAATTGAACCTATCGATGAGACATCCTTATTATATGACTAGTATGAGCAGTTTTTATGCGAAGTTCAAGCTCATTAAAACTTAAACCTAAGCAATGAGAAAATGTTCCCCCAGAGTTTAAGCTCATTAAAAAATGAACCAACCTCCGGTAAATAACAATTGTGAATGCATTATCATCAGCTTCTGAGTCCTGGTCGTGTTCTTGCCATCACCTCCACTCTGCTTAGCCGATCATACGCCTCCATTTGATTTTTTACCCTTTTGAGGAACAACTGCGAAGAGTGATTCTGTTAGCTATCCTTGTGACACTGTCGTGATTGGAAAATTCCAAACCTTACCTGGAATTAGCAGCTACCCGAAAATATCACTCGCTCCTCAAAAACGAATCTCCTTTAAGCTCTTTTCACCTGACTCGTAAAATATGAAAAGATTGACGAGCAATTGGCCTCTATAGCTCGTTAAAGCTACTGGGAGTGCTATCCTTCCTCTAGATTTTAATCTTTTTGGACCTGAGGGATTATTACACAAAAATATCGAGCACTTGTCTTGTTTGGCTCGTTAAAACTATCGAAAATTCATCCCTTTCGTATGATTTTATACTTTTTCGGACTTAAGGGATTATATGACGAAAAAGGATTACTGAAGTTTTCTTTTTGTCCCTTTTTAGACTCTCTAAAATTGAAAAAGGACCGAGTTATCTTTGTCATTAAACTCGTTAAAGCCAATAGCGACAAACTTGTCCACACAGACAAGAACGAGTTCCACTGTCGCTATGCTCGTTAAAACATAGCAACGGGTTTGCCCGAAGGGAAAATTATAGAACAATCATATGTTATCCTCCTCAAGCATGATAAAAATAAAGAGGTACTCGTCAGCATTGACTGGGGAAAATTGGGAAGAAAACTTGAAGAAACTTTATTGGTAGCGAGTCTCTCTTGAACATGACACTTTCACTCCATCACCATGATTGAGTCGGGGTGGGTTATTCTGTTCACCGGTCATATTACCATTGGTCCACCATACCATCCATCTTTGGGGTTAACGCTACCAATCCATTTCAGTGTCGCCGATATGTTCAAGAGAAGTCGATTAGAGAATTGACCAACCCAGCTTGTGTCTCATCTGCTGCAATACCTTCACGCTTCATTCTTTCATGACCGCCACCCTGAACCTTGTATCACCAGATCGTTTTCACCTTCGCAAAATCATTTGCTCTGTTCCGTGTCGTAGATGTGGGATTCATTAAGGCCCTCCTACGACGAGTCACTTCTTGTCGATGACAGCTCATTATCCAAGAAGTCAACCTAAGAACAACCCTTTCAACACTTTGAAGCTTGCATGCCTCAATGGCAAGTTTCTCACTTCCGGTGACAGGTTTACATCAATGGCCTTCGACCGAAAGATTTTGCGTGGTGTTC